>SNQJ01S0007246.1:11627-23426 GCA_010110895.2 Picea sitchensis | reverse complement strand
AATTGGAAGAATTGTTGAAGAAAGTATACATACGTCCAAGTGTTTCACCTTGGGGAGCACCAACACTTTTTGTAAAAAAGAAGGATGCAACCTTGAGGTTGTTTATTGACTTTCGACAGTTGAACAAGTACACTATAAAGAACAAGTATCCTTTAACCCGAATTGATGACCTCTCTGATCAGCTAAGAGGAGAAAATATATTTTCAAAGATTGACCTGAGGGAAGGATACCATCAGGTAAGAATAAAGGAAGAAGACATCCATAAGACAACCTTTAGGACCAGGTATGGGCATTATGAATTTGTAGTGGTGACGTTTGGAATGACCAATGCACGAGTTGTCTTCATGTTCTTAATGAATGGCATATTCAAAAATTATCTGGACAAGTTTTTCATAGTATTCCCGCATGACATACTTATCTATTATAAGTCTGAAGAGGAGAACAAAAATCACTTGAGATTGGTGTTGCAGGTATTGAGAGAACATCAGTTGTATTCCAAGCTGAATAAGTGTTATTTTTATCAAAAGAAAATCCATTACTTGGGACACATTATTTGAGAGTGGGGTATAATAGTAGATCCATAGAATATTGAATCCATTAGAGGATGGCCAACACCCAAAAATGTGTCAGACGTTAGATCTTTTATGGGATTAGCTGGCTAATACAGAAGGTTCATAGTAGGGTTCTCTAAGATTTCTCATCCCATCACATCTTTTCAAAATAAGGGGACTAAATTTGAATGGACACTCCAGTGTGAATTTTTTTTTAATATGTTGAAGGAATTACTTACTAGTGAGTCTGTGTTAAATATTGTTGACCCAAATGAAATTTTTGTGGCATGTACAAATGCTTGTAAGGAATGATTTGGGGGAGTCCTCACCCAAAATGGACATGTCATTGGATATGAGTTTAGAAATCTTAAGGAGCATGAGAGGAATTATGCCACACACGACTTGGAACTTTCTACCATTGTTCACGCCTTGAGGATGTGGAGGCATTATCTCATGGGAAAGAAATTTGAATTGAGGACAGACCACATTGGCCTGAAGTATATTTTTGAACAGTCGACCTTGAATGCCAGGCAAACAATATGGATGGAATTTTTAAGTGAATATGACTTCGATATCAAGCATATCAAGGGAAAGGAGAATAAACTTGCCGATGCACTTAGTAGAAGAGTGCATCTCATGCATGTTACTGCTATCAGTATGCATCAGTCAGACTTGAAGAGCAGAATTTTAGATGGCCTTCTTATAGATCAACATTACCTACAGGTAAAGGAAAACTTACAGCAAGGAAGTGTGCAACAGGATGTAAAGGAGTACGAGATAAAGGAAGATGGATTACTCATGAATAAAAATAGAATCTATGTTCCTAGTCCTGGAGAACTGAGGAATTTGGTTCTGAACGAAATGCATGATGTTCCTTATGCTGGACATCCAGGTTACCAGAAAGCAATTACAGTAGTAAGAAGCCAGTTTTTTTGGCCAGGAATGAAGAAGTATGTTGCTGATTACATCGCTTGATGTATGGAATGTCAGAAGTTGAAGGCTGAGCATAGGCACCCTACGGGTTTGTTGCAACCATTTTTTATCCGAGAGAATAAATGGGAAATGATCACCATGGATTTCATCACAGTATTACCCATAACAAATAAGAAACACGATTCAATCATGGTGGTAGTTGACAAATTAAAAAAGGTTGCTCATTTTGTGCCTGTGAAGACAACGCATACAACAACTAATATTGCGGATATTTTCATGAAGGAAATTGTTAGGTTGCATGGGATACCTAGGACAATCATCTCGGACAGAGATACAAATTTTACCTTCAATTTCTGGAGGGGATTGTTTAAAGAATTTGGCACAAATATAAACTTTAGCAAAACATATCATCCCTAGACTGATGGGAAGACAGAGAGGGTCAATCGAATAATTGAAGAGATGTTGAGAATGTATGTGATGGATAAGCCATCTAAGTGGGAAGATTACTTACACTTGGGTGAGTTTGCATATAACAATGGGTATCAAGATTCATTGAGAATGATCCCATTTGAAGCCTTGTATGGTAGGAAATGCAATACTCTAGTGAGTTGGGACAACCTAGCAGATAGGGTGGCACTTGGGCCGGAGTTTCTCAAGGACATGGAAGACTAGGTGGTCAAGATTAAGAAGAATTTAAAGGCAACTCAGGATAGACAGAAAGTTTATGCAAACAAGAACATGATAGTTAGAGAATTTAAAGTAGGGGAGCATGTACTTTTGAAAGTGAAGCCCAAGAAAATATATTTGAAATTGGGTAGTTGCACAAAGTTGTCAGCCAAATTCGGTGATCCATTTGAAATATTGGATAGAATAGGGCCAATTGCATACATTCTTGGATTGCTTGCTTCCATGAATGTGCACAATTTATTTCATGTATCTTTACTAAATAAATATGTACATGATTCTAACCATGTTATTGATTGGCATCTGATTCAGGTAGAGATGAAGGGATACTTTTAGGTTCAGCCAATGCGGGTATTGGACAAAAAATTCAAAATTCTCCAGAATCGAGTTATAGAATTGGTAAAAGTTGAGTGGACCTGCTACGATCCTGAAGAAGCTACCTGGGAGTATGAATATGCCATGCGAGCAGAGTACCCGCAACTTTTTGAATAAATTTGAGATTTTGATCTATGTTTTGTATATGCATTGAGGAAAGTTCCAAAAAAAGGGGATCGATTACGTGAACTTCTTGGGGAAGGCCAGGAGGTTCTTGTTTTCCCAACGAGGTTACTTAAACCCACCTCTAGTCTGATGGGCAGGTTGGAATGATGACTTGGTCATTGATTTCCCATTCACTCACTCATTCTTCCCTCACACACTCCCCTGCATGCACTCCCATGCACTCCCAAACTCGGTCATCAACCCATCCTCACCTATGTGTTGGTTGGAAAAGCGAAAGAAAACAAAGATACTGAAGAATTATCCACGAGATAGTTGGATGTAGTGGTCACTGGTGTGATCCAACCATGACCTGGGGCCTTCATGTCTGAAATGCATTGGCATGTTCCCTGTTCTTCCCATAATTGTGAGTCTTGAGAGTTATAGCATTGAGATTCTGGACCAGTTGTGTTGGAAGCCCTGGTAGGAAGGAGAAGGACTGCCTGAGGGACTATGTGGCAGAGAAGGGTAGAGCTCCATTCTCTCGGGTGGCACAGGCTGGGTAGAAGAGAGTTGGGTACTTGGATTGTTATGGGTGTCGGKAAACCTGTTATAGATTGAGAGATGAATGGTTTGGGAACCCAAGTACACTCTAGAACCGTCCTTGTGGATTCATAACCTTGGCTCGGGGGTGACATTGTTGTTGAGATATTGGAGAAGCGGTGTCTATGGTTGGGTGGAACATCATTGGTTTGCAGCCAGTTAGTGTCATATTTCATAAAGATAAGTGCTCTCTGTCATGATATCTCTACCTGTGTATGAATGTATTTTTGTTGTGGAATTTAATTATCATCTACATGTGTATGAATGTATTTTTGTTGTGTATATTTAATTATCATTTAATATAATCTTTATATTATGCATGTTTTCTGGATATTGTTGTGCATGTTGTTAAATCTGTTATCTTATTCATCCTTAATGACTAAAGAAGGTATCTGTAAGAGAAATAAGTTTGAGGGCGGGCTTGTAGGTTGCGTACCCGACCTGTGGGTGGCTGGGTATGTTACATTTCTCTTTGCAGTAAGAGTAACATTCTCATTAGCTCCATCTGTCTTTTTTACACTACTCTGAGATCCTTCCTGGATCTCCTCCTGAGTGAAATCATCCCACAATCTGCTCCAATCTGGAAGATTCTCATGACCCACCACACTCTTCACGAAGATTTCCCATTCCTTGGTGAATCCTTTCAAGGCTATCCTCACCAACTATGAATCCAACACGACCTCTCCAACAACAGTGAGCTCATCTTTTACTTGAGCTACTCTGGGTAAGATAAGAAGAAACACTCTCCTCCTTACCCATATTGGTATCATGCAACTTAGCCTTCAAGACCATCTTTTGGTTCTCATTCTTCACCTCAAATAAGTTATTAAGTGCAGCCCACATCACTTTGGATGTATTATTCTTAGCCAAGTGTGGGATAAGGTGATCCTTCACCCCATCCAAAATAATCCTCTGAGATTTGGCCTCCTTGACTTCATCTAAATCCAAAGCAACAAGATCTACTGCGGGAACCACAACAACAGAATTGACATAGTTCCAAATATTTTTCTCCTTGAGAAAAACTGAGAACATAGATCAAGGAATCAACTATGTATATACTATCAAATTGCGATGATCCTAGTAATTTTTATTTAGATAAAAAAATGTTGGTACAAATATGAGGTTATCCATCTCACTTATGTGATCTTTGAGACATATCTTAAGAGAGTAGATATATGTATTATGTATTATGGAAACAAATTGGTTTCTTGATATGTGTTATTTTCTTTGCAAAACTAAACTTAGGAACGCGGGGGTTTCGGGGCAGCACCCCCAAAATTTGTTCAATTTTTGTCTATTTTTACCAGTTTTTTCACACTTGGTTTTTGTCGATGGTTTTCTAATTCTGGTTAAGGGATTAAGATTGTTGACTAATCTAGGTCAATGAATTAGGTGTTTTGGATATTGTGGGATCCTATATATGTATTATATCGTAAACAATGAAGACATGATGAATATAATATTATAAGTGCAACGCTAAACATGTTGTTGGTTTTCTTGGTTTGGGTTTCTAAGGTAAAAATGTGTGTAATGTGTGTGTGTGTGCCATTGTATCTTTTATATTTTTATTAAGAATATGTTTGTATTAATTAATTAGACAAGTTTAAAATCTACATGTGGTATTAGATCAATTATTGTCTTGAGAGGAATGCTTATGTGGTTAGGGGTTTTTGCTAAGGTTTGTGGTAAAACTTGTTTTAATGGGAGATCTATAGCATCTACTCTTCATGTGAAAAGAAATTGAAATCAGTTTGAAAATAGAGATGATGAAATTTAATGGGAAACGTTTTGAGCTATAGAAGCTCAAGATGAAATATTTTTTGGTGGACAAAGATCAATGGATCCTTATGGATCTAGGCACTGCAAGTGTAGGAATGTCAAAAAAATAATTGGAAAAGTTGGATTAGAAGGTTTAGAGAAAAATCTCGTTGTGTCTCTTAGATTCAATATAATTAAATGTACGAGGGGAAGATACAACCAAGGAGTCATGGGATAAGTTAGGGGATTTGTATCAGTCAAACACCCTTGTAAACAATTTTTTCCTATGGAAGAAGTTGTATAACCTAAGGATGAAAAACAAAGACTTGGTGACACAGAATCTATACACCTTTAATATTGTGGTAATTCAACTATTTTTTGTTGATACTAAGATTTCCAATGAAGATAAGTGTATCAATTTATTGGGATATTTACGAGACTCCTGGGATATTCTAGCTGTGGCCATATGTAGTAACACAACAACATTAAGTTTTAATGATGTGGTCTCAGCCTTGTTTTCGAAGGACATGATGTAGAAGAACATGGAAGGACATAACAAAGATGCATTATTTGAAAAAGGAAAGAGGATTCTCCTTGGAAAGAAATAGATTTATGTCCTCAAGTGGGAGATCCAAATATAAGGGTATACCTAAATCTCCCAGAAATTTTGTAAAGGTATGCTGGAGATGTGGAGAAGAAGGAAACTACAAGAAACAATGTAGATCCAAAAATGTTGGGACAAGGAAGGGATCTGAAGATGCTCCTTCTACAAAAGGAAAATCCTCCATAGAATAAGGAGGGGATGTGTACTTGGATTCTTCAATGACATATATATATCACGAGGCATGGTTGGTTTACTGAGAGACATCCTTTCATATGACTCCCCATAGGGAGTGGTCCTGTGAATATGAAATGTATGGTGGAGGTAATGTTTTCCTAGGTCATGACTTAATAACCAAAATCATAGGACGTGGAAAATCAAGTGGAATATCATTGATGGAAGTAATATAACACTGCTTAGTGTTATTCACATCCTAGGATTGGACATAAATTTTATTTTTCTAAGAAAAATGAATGATGCAGGGGTAAAAATAGTGTTTCGGAAATTTAAACCTGTAGGATGGTTCAAGGAAAAAAGGTGTTGTTGAAGCAAGTTTGGCTTGGAAATTTATATAAAATATAGGGAATCACTATTAGTGATGGGTGTAATAGTTCCATTGTTCTTGATATTGGAATCAAAGAAGAAAAAACTCCTACAATCTCTGGAGAAAATACTATATTGTGGCATCAAAGACTGGGGCATATCGAAGAGAAGGGATTTTGACTACTACACGGTAAAGGTATGGTTGAAGTATGACTAATATCTCTCTCAATTTTTATTTCTATGAACATTGTGTATATGGGAAGAAGAATCGGGTAAGATTCCCCTCTCGTGCATCGAGGCCAAAGGGAATTTTACACTTGGTGCATAGTGATGTGTTTGGGCCCATGTCAGTTCCATCACTAGGAATGCATGTGTACTATGTCTCATATATAGATGACTTCTAGATAAATACATGGATATATTTCCTCTCGAAGAAATCATAACTCTTTGATAGGTTTAAAGAGTTTAAATGTATTATGGAAAATCAAACAAAGAATTGAATTTAGGTACTAAGTGTAAATTTTAATGACAAAAATTAGCACGCTCATATTTTGTCATAGACTTAGAAACCTAGAGATAACTCTCTTTCATGAACTCTGAAATGTCTAAAACTCACATTCAAAAATTATTATAAGAATAAATACACATTGCTAAGTAATTATGGAACACAAATAAACACAATGAACAACATTCAATCACCCATGAATCACTTAGAAGTTTAGGCAAATTCTACGGAAAACATCGATGTGGGCAAACTCAATAAGAGAGAGAGAGAAATTCTATTATTCAACTTCAAGAAAGTAAATAACAAAAAAAATAACACTTTTCCATCCAAGAGAAAAGCCACTTACAATACAAAATCTGTCCCACCAAAATCTATCTTGAAATTTGTGCCACCRTCCATACAATTGTACAGATTTGATGAAAACTACACCTCGTAAAATGGGCCTAGAACAAGTTTTTGTACCCTCTTCCTGTATGACTGACCTCCTTAAAAAAAMTTAAAAAGTATACCTCAAAAAATATGCAGCAAGATGCCTCGATTTCCATGCCCAAGTTTGAAGTTCTACGACCTGTACGGATCCGTACAATAAGGCATGTACCATAAAAAACACAGCACCACACCAAGACAGATATATGTCCTTRGGGTTTGTGACCTATCTCGCTTGGAAAATGTGACCTCCTTGTTGCCCTCTTTCCTCTCTCTAGCTTACTCATAAATATCTCAAGCTCCTTCTCTCAATGTGTCTTGCACATTACCCAATGCATTCTTTTATAAATCTGAAAATGACATTTTCCCTCCAAAGTGTCTTTTCACCTTCTCCCACCCTAAATCCTAAGGCAAAGATCTAATCTTTCCTTTACAAGATCAAGGTCCATGATTGATTCCCTCCAAAATAAATCACTTAAAATATTAAAGTACATTTCACTTTATTACATAAGTGCACTTTATGAAATAAAGTCACCTTAAAATTAGAAGGTACACTTTATTAAAAAGTAAATTTAATAAAAGAACCACTTTACAACTTTATAAAAACCCATTACAATGTTAAGTTCCTAGTAGTGTCAACATAAGAAAATCTCTACATACAAGACAACACATAAGGAGTACCTCCCCATCTAAAAAGATAACACTCCCTCTTAGTGAGGGATGTACTCTCTACCATCTCCATCATTTGGTCCCATCACACTATGATCAGTAGGAGCTCCCTATGAACCTGGAGCCATCCTCAAGAACTGCATAGAACGCGAACTAGAATATCTTCTCTTGACAACTACCTAGAATCCTGAGCTCCTTGGCGAATCCACTCCATCATGAGAAATGGTTCGACCACACCAACTAAGCCTTTTGTCGGTGCTCAGAAGAGACTCACTCTCTTCTCTCAGAATGAAAGACTGAATCCTTGGGACCACCACAGTCTCAGGAGCCTCTTCATGCTCCTCATCTAACATTGAATCATACGCTGAAGGTTGTCCTCACAACATATACAACCTGTCCACCCGATCACCGATCAACTACAGTTCCACTGGGTCTGCTCCCTCCCTATATATAAATACATGTTCCCTCTTGAAAAATGTATAGTATCCTACATCCTCCAAGGCTGATACTGAGAGAAATTTTACCCTCAATCCTGGAATAAAGGGAACTCCATCAAGCTCCAAGAATCCTCCATGCTCGAGTTGGAATCTAACCCTCCCAACTCCATGTACAACTCACGCCATACCACCTTGATTTACCACCTACCGATCAAGACCTATCTCTGTGATAATTAGGAATACTCGTCAGATTCATGTCATGTGGCAAGAGGCTCCACTATCAATAATCCATCTGATATCACCTCCAAATCCTATGCTACTGACACTGGAAACTAGGGTAACCAAAGAAAATTTCGTGTCATACTTGGAAGAAAATTACTCCATGGATTTTGTATTAGTTGTCTCAGTCCCCTCTCGTTGCTTATTCTTCTTCCTCTCGGGACAATGAGAAGGAAGGTTCCCTAACTGGTTACAAAAATAACATCTGACTTTTCTCAAGTCCCTCCCAGAACTTCGTTTCTTCTTGCTCTTTGGAGTAAGAGTCACATTTTCATCGGCTCCATCTATATTTTGTCCATTTCTCTGAGATCCTTCTCGAATCTCATCCTAAGTGAAATCATCCCATAGTCTACTCCAATCTGGAAGATTCTCACGACCCACCACACACTTGACGAACACTTCCCATTCCTTGGTGAATCCTTTCAAGGCTATCCTCACTAACTCTGAATCTGATATAACCTCTCCAACATAATCCATTTGATATTTCACTTGAGCTACCCGGGTAAGATAAGAAGAAACACTCTCCTCCTTACCCATCTTTATATCATGAAACTTATCCTTCAAAGCCATGTTTTGGTTCTCATTCTTCATCTCAAATAAGTTCTTACGTGCATCCCACATCTCTTTGGTTGTCTTCTTCTTATCTAAGTGTGGGATAAGGTGATCCTTCACCCCATCCAGAATAATCCTCTGAGATTTGGCCTCCTTGACCTCATCTAAATCCAGAGCAACAGGATCTGCTATGGGAACCACAACAAAAGAACTGACATAGTTCCAAATCTTAATCTCCTTGAGAAAAACTGACATACGGACCTTATACTGGAAATAGTTGGAAATTCCATCCAACTGATCCTAAAATCTAATGCATGTAGCCATATTGCCTGTCATAACTCAAGGAAAACAACAAAAAAATTCCCCCCTTCAAACTTGCCCAAAAAACTCATTGTTCACTGTCACTGAGAGTCCAAGCTGTGGTATCATGTAAATTTTAATGACAAAAATCAGCAAGTTAATACTTTTTCATACACTTAGGAACCTAGAGATAACTATCTTGCATGAACTCTGAAATATATGAAACTCACATTCAAAAATTACCATAAGAAGAAATACACATTTCTAAGTAATTATGCAATGAAAATAAACAAAATGAGCATCATTCAATCAGACATGAATAACTCATAAATTTAGGCAAATGCCAGGGAAAACCCGAATGTGGGGAAATCCAATGAGAGAGAGAGATTCTATTATTCAGATTCACAAAAGTACATAACAACAACAATCATAATTTTACAACAAAGAGAAAAACCACTTACAGCACAAAAATTTTCCCACCAAAATATATCTTGAAATTTGTGCCACAGTCTGTACAACTGTATGGATTTGCTGAAAATTGCACTTCATAAAATGTGTCGAGAACAAGATGTTGTACCATCTTCCTATATGCCCGACCTCCTTCAGAAAACTAAGAAAATATGCCTCGAAATATGTGCAACAAGATGCCTCGATTTATGTGACCAAGTTTGTTGTTGTACGACTTGTATGGATCCATACATTACGACCTGTACTAGAAAAAACACAACAACACAGCAAAACATAAATCCCTCCTTTGTATTTGTTCCCTAGCTCTCTTGGAAAATGTTCCCTCCTTGTTTTCCTCTTTCCTCTCTCAAGCTTACTCAGAAATCTCTTAAGCTCCTTTTCTCAATGTGTCTTGCACACTGCCCAATGCATTCTTTTATAAATACGAAAACTGACATTTTTCCTCCAAAGTGTCTTTTCACCTTACCCAACCATAAATCCAAAGGCCAAGATCTAATTTTGACTTTACAAGATCAAGGGCTGTGATGTATTCCCTCCAAAATAAATCACTTAAAATATTAAAGTACATTTCACTTTATCACATAAGTGCACTTTATGAAATAAATTCACTTTAAAATTAGAAGGTACACTTTATTAAAAAACCACTTTAATAAAAGAACCACTTTACAACTTTATAAAAACTCATTACAAAGTTAAGTGCCTAGTAGTGTCAACATAACGTAACATCCACATACAAGACAAAACATGTGGAGTACCTCCTAAGCTAAAAAGCTAACACTAAGGATGGATAATGGTGGAGAGTTATGCATAAATGAATTCAAAGATTTCTCTAACAAATGTGGTATAGTAAGTAAAAATACTAGTCCATATACACATCAACATAATGGAGTTGCACAAGGAATGAACATGATGTTGATGGAAAAGGCAAGGTCCATGCTCAATTGTGCCAGTTTAGGACATGGCTTTTTGGGAGAGACAGTGGGTAGTGCATGTTACCCGATCAATCGATCACATTCATCAACGTTGGATGGAAATACTCCACATTTGGGATGGACTAGTAAGAAATCCTCTCTGACGCATATTAGGGTATTTGGATGTGATTGATATTCTCACGTTCTGAATGAAAATAAGAGTAAGATAGATATAAATGATGAAAATTGTATCTTTATAGGGTATAAAGATGCTATGAAATGTTATAAGCTTTAGAACTCGGGAAATAAATGTTGGATTACTGAGAGGGGGGTGAATCAGTAATAGCATAATTATAATCCATTTTCTCCAAATAATCCAAGTGTTATATCAATGTAGAATTATTATCCAATAATGAGCAATAATAAATGAACAATCACACACATACACAATACAACAGTGTTTTACATGGAAACCCAAATCAAGAGAAAACCACGTAATGCTTTATCTTATATGGCTTGAAGAATTACATTCATTGGAAGCACCAACTTCCTTTGTTTTCCAGCTGCAACTGGAAGGAGGCTCCAATCCCCTGGTTTCTTAGGCCACAACCTAAGGGAATATCCAACTCCCCAAATCTCTGGCTAAAACCAAAAGGAGGCTACAACCCCCTATGTTCTCCGGCTACAACTGGAAGGTGGATACAACCACCTTTCCTTGCCCCGTCCAAACGCCCTGAAGTAGAAGTAGAATGATGGAACCACTGTCACACTATCACTATGAGATATATCACTGTAAACATGTACCAATCAACCTATACCAAACAAACTGTACCAATAACCTGAACCATGCATCAACCTGTACCTCAACCTATAATCAACTTGTACCATAAACAAGTGCATCAACCATTCACCAACCTATACCAAACAATCTATAATCAACCTGTACCATAAACAAGTGCAACCAACCATGTACCAAGTATGTACCAATCATGTGTCAAGTACTCATCAACTATGACTCATCAATATGTACCAACATCATTAACTATACACCTCATGTATGTGCCAACTCATCAACTACTTGTCTCAACCATGTACCCAACTT
>SNQJ01S0007245.1:127852-153557 GCA_010110895.2 Picea sitchensis | reverse complement strand
ATGTTCTCCATCGAATGTTGGAGGCTTAATCTTATTCATCTCTCCTTTCAATTCCTCCCTTCCAGATTTTCGATGTTTTCTGGTAGGGGACGGGCTTGAACTACTGTATGTCTCCCTGTCCAAATGTTTTTGGGAGAAAATGTGATGTTGGCTAACACTCCTCGATCTACTTCTTCTCCCATTGTCTCTACGACTCCCTGTCGTACTTGATTCTTTTACCTTCTCAAGTTTCTTCTCTATTCTTTCTAGACTCTGCAAGAATTTTAAGTTTAATTTCCCTTGTCGATCCTTGACTGTCATGAGCTTTCGGCTATCAGCTCGATGATCCTTGGCCTCTCTTTGCAATCCTTCAAGGATCTTCATTATATTTCCTTCCTTATCCACCTCCTTTCCATGCCCATTAGAGTTCGATCCTTCGACTTCCAGGTTAACATCATTTCCTTCTCGTTCATCTTCTATTTCAAGGGTAAACTGCATTTTTCCCCACTCCATACTCAGCGTTGGAATACGGAGCTCTGTTGAATTCTGCACACGCACTGTGCAATTCAATTTAAAATTGTCAGGCCATTAAACTTTCATGAACAACCAAAACGTTTATAACTATTACGAACAAGAACGAAAGACATTTCAACTTCACAAGTTTTCTGAGCTCGGTCTGGCTCTGTGTTTGTCGGGTTTCTTGAAATTCTCCTATTTCCCTATCAGGAAATTTTCCTCCCACAGGAACTCTTCAAGGGTTCCCTTGCTTCTATCAGGGTTACCTTTATCAGGATTTTGAAACCGACAGTGTTCTGGTGGGTTGAATCCCCGATTTCTGATTTCCCGATGCGCTACCTTTACGCGTTAGCCCCTGCTATGGGCCCTACACCATGTGACTGCTGACTCGTGACCCCGACCTTTTCCCTTATCGGGGTTCATGGTTTCGCAAACTGAAATGTGCCAAAACTCTTGACAGGGGAATCCCCAATTTCCCGATTTTCGATGGACTGCATCTGTGCTAGCCCTCCGGGCTATACCCTCACCATACGACCAATCTCCATATGACCTCAGTCAACTTCCCATCGGGTTTTTGGGTTTTAATTTCCCAATGATCTCTTTGTGCGCTAGCCCCTCCACCTAGATAAATTTCCACCATATGACCATTGCCCATGACCGTGATCAATCCTCCTATCGGGGTTTCGGGATTTGTGATGTCGCGATGAACATGCCTTCACAACCCCCGATCCTCTGATTCCCGATGTGCTTTTACACTGGCTAGCCCTCCTGGCTCAGCCTCTGGTCCACATGCCCATACTATATGACCTCCACCCTACCCTGTTGGGGTTTCGACGGTTTCAATGTCAAAGCGCATACGCTCACGGGATCCCCGATATCCCGATTCCCGATATGCCAACGTGCCTTTTGCTTTAACCCTTCGTGGTTAAATCCAGGTCCATGTGACCTCTACCTCGTGACCGTACTCAAGCTCTCATAGGGATTTTGGGGTTCGGAGTTTCAAAGTGTATGACTCACTTGTCACCAAGGTTCCCGATCTCCCAATGAACTTCAAACACCGATGGACTTATTCCTTGTCGAGACTTCCCCTGATGGAAGATCTTTGCCACATGTCCCCTAATATGAATGGCCCAGATCTTGTCACAAAATCACGGATCGCGATTCCATGTGACAAGATTTCTATGTGCTCGAGAACTCCGATTCTCCAAGTTACGACTCTCTCCAGGATTCTGACACGTGTCCTCCTTTAGATCCTACGGCTATGATTTCTTCGGTGTTTCGAGACTAACAAGGTCTCGGTTATCTTGAATTCTAAAACTCCGATTACTCCAATATCCCGTCGCCTCTCCGAGACTTCTCCTCTACCCATGAGGACTTAAATCTTGTGCAACTTATATCACTTGGACGGTTGATGGGTAATCCCACAGTGATCTTACGACTCACGATCCTCCCGAGTTTAAACTCCGAGTGTGGTCATAACCTTCTGTGCAGTCTCCAAAGGCTTTAAACCTTGTGCACATTCTCCAGATCTGATGGTTACAAGGGTTCTCCCTCCCTCCCAAACATATCCTACGGTTCTAACACCATTGGTGTAGATACTTGTCTTCTCATGGCCATAGACCACACCAGCTGCGGTTTCATAGCACCGCTATACCTCCTGATCTTATAGGCATGGTTAAGTAACTCCTATACACTCTGGGCCATACCAGGGTCCGAAATTGGTCCTCCAAACACAATTTCTCCTCTCACCCTCGGTCCGAAGACCACTCAACTGGCCCATCTAGGCTCAGTGTCGAAACCTTCACTCTGATACCACTTTGTAGTGTACCTTTTTACTATCGAGTTTTCCAAACCTCTCAGTTACCATTCTATACATGGATGTTTACATAATTCGTACAGGAATTATAACCACATGCATTTAACACAATTAAACACACTTAATTCTCAGAGACAAATATATAAGTTACTGTTACCATTAACAAACCATACCATTCAACAGTAATTCATTTACACGGCGAAAAACATGATAATATATACATCACAGTCATGCAAAATGTGAGAAAACATAATTCAGATACTTATCTTTCAATAGTTGTAGAATTCACCAACCAAGTGCAGGCCTCCCACGAACCTCCCAGCCTTAGACCACACTGTTCATCAGCTCAACAGTGGGTCACCCACGAGCTGGGACTGAGCTCCACCCCAAGGCAAAGAATCCTAGGCTCAGGCTGAGGTTACAGGGAATTCAGTCATATACAACCACCAGGAAGAAAGCTCTCCCAGGAATCTCCCACGCTCACTGCCCACAGACCCTCATTCTCCACATGCCTGTTCCACCCTAGGAGAGTGCACCTTCTCTGTCACCTAGACAGTCCTTCGGCTGCCAGTCTCCCTTACCTTGGGTTACAGGAACAGACCAGACCGGAAGTCTCTGGGATCTATGGAAGCTACAGGATTCCTTCCAGGAGTTCTCTTCTCCCTCTGCGCACTCTCTCACCTGGAGGAGTCGCTCACAGGCCAACAAGCCTCACGTAGTCCAGTACTGCGTGGTCACCACAACCCACGGGAAACACAGACCAAAGCTTCCCAAAATGGTTCAGCAGTCACAGGATGATCTCACGGCATGATTTTGAAACAGGGCTCCACTCACAGGCTAGCTCAACTTTTTTCGAACAACCAAGGATTCTTCCACTCGAGTTCAACACAAGGTTCCTGTTCAGGAAATGCACTCCCGGGTTTTACCTAGAACAGATACAGACTCACAGCTCTGGATTGGGGTGTACATGCATTCCTCAAGGCAGTCGGATCCAATCTTCTCGGCTCTTATAACAGAGGGTGTACACGTATTTTTGTAGAACAAACACAGGCTTTACAGCTTTCAGAGATGAACCAAAGTAATCTGGTAGAGGTCATACCAGTTCCACACTCACAGGTTCGGGTTCGAATGGAGATAGTATCCCCTCCCACGGTTTAGCTCGGCGCTTATATTTGCATGCACCAGGATTGACACTTGTCACCCTGGGAACTGCATGTGTTCCACAACGTGCATCCCCTTGCACGTTCCCTCCCTTTCCAAGAACTTAGGATAAACGGAAATGCACATGTCTCTTTTTAAAATAATATTAAAATATTATTTTAGGCCTAAGCCCCCTAGGCTTAGCCCCTAGGCTCAACACTCAACCCCCTTTTCCCACCTTCCAGCCCCTAGCTCCTTTCCCACTTTGTGGACACTTAGTCCCCCATCACTCATTCATCGTGGTCGGTCTGCACTTGGCGGGTGTTTATATTTCATTGATGTGTTGCATGCATATAAGTACAACAATAGGCTCTTGGCCTTCAAACACTTAGGCTTCCTAGCCTAACAACCACATAAGCCTTCTAGCTTATACAAAACTTGGCTCACCAGCCTATAGAACACATTTACAATTCATTGCATATATCATGATTTGCAACGAGTCTCGGCCTTGGGGACACTACAACCTCAATTATATATGAGAGAGTGAGAGGAGAACAATTCCCATAATGCATGTGGGATAAAATAGTCTAAAATCCTAAAATTCCATAGGCATGTAAAACACTAGGACTTCCTGGGAGGTCATCCATCCCAATACTAATCTAGCATGAGTGTGCTTAACTACATAGATCTAATTATATGTGATGCATTAACACTGTGTTGTAAGCATGATGTTAGTAATTAATAAATGAAGATAGATATACATTCTATTCCCCATCAAAAGGGTGAATATCATGGTTTATCAAAACCATAGGCTTGAAATGTTTATTCAGTGGAAAAGGTAGATGGACACTGAGATCCACCTGGATCATTCTCCCCCCCTTAGGAAGCAATGGTTCCCATTGCGTTAAGTTTCCTCGGGAGACAAGGAAACTTCTACTAAATATGAAACTTGGAAAGTCACTTTCCTTATTGAAGTACATGTCCTCCTTTTACTTTTCTTGTGGAAGGATGTCATGAACCTGTTGGAGGTGTTGGATTTTTTCAATAGATATGGTTGCATGATATTCCTTGGTTTGAGTGTGGGAGGACTCTGTCGGTGAAGATCCAACAAGAAGAGATATATCAATGGGGGATAATGGTTGAAAACCCAAGCACACCTAAAAAGGATTTTGTCCAATATATATATGTTGAACATATTGAAGACTCCCATTCCCTTTGTGCTCCTCCGACCTTTTCTACCCACTTTTACTTGAAAGAAACACCTTGTGTCAAGGATGAAGTGGTCGTAGACACCTTTTTTTCACCATATGAATGAATTATGAAGAGTGAAATTTTTTTCATTTGAGAGATTAATTTATGAAATTGTTTTTCCAAGATCAATGAAGTGGTAGTAGTTGGAGCTACCTATGGTACCCTGTAGAAATGACCTCTCAGAGTAACAACGACAATGTGGCATCGAGACTCATATATAGAAAGAAGCTTACACATATATGCTTGTCCTAAAATAACATCACACACTTCATGTGGAGCAACATCACACATTACCTCATCATTGAAGGGCTTGATGCCATAGAACAAACGATATTGTTTGTCGACACAAATTTCTAGTCCCTAGATCAACCACCTGATGGTGTATGGTTGGGGGTGTGGCATCATTGGCGGCTTCAATATTTTTACAACCTAGGCTGAGATCAAGTTCTTCTGACTCCCATTGTCAATAATGAAATGTAGCAGGGTCCCATATAATCACATCTGTGAGAGGAAGATGAACTTCCCGTTCTCAAGCTCCTTTGGTTCTTCTGGGGTTATTGTAGTGGTTGTGATGGTAGCAATGGGTTTTTAATTGATGATTTGTTTCCCTTTATTTTTCTTTGAATTAGATTTCAATTCATGTTCTAATTCTTTTTCTTTGATCCTAGACACCAATGCTTTCTTTTTGCGACATTTATTGGTGTTTTTCCAGGGGGTGTTGTGGAAATCACACCACTTTTCAGTTTGTTTCTTAGACTTCTCGTTCCCCTTGTTTACCTACATCTTAGACTATCTCTCTTGAGTTTGGAATTCCTTGCTTTATCCCTCACTTTGTGAGTTAGGGTTTCCTTTTCCACAATTATGTTGTGCCATATTTTCAAAATTGAACTCTCACTTACTCTGCTACTTGAATTTTTTCTCAATTTCGATTGCATATCGATAAGAAATTCCCAGTGAGGAGATGTCCAATAAATCCATTTATTTTTTGATTTACTTCTGTAGACCAATGAGATACCTCAAAATCGGGTTTTTCTCGGAGTCTTTGATACCCAACTTTGAGCGCAAGGTATGAAATATTTTATTGCACTCTAACACCATCTCATCTCTTTTGTGATGCAAAGTCGTCCATCTAATGTACTGGTCATCATAGTTTCCAACATGGTAGAAATACTCCTTTAGGGTATATACAAAGGTCCCCCAAGTGGGTTCTCTCATGAATGGTGTAGATGCATTCACTATGTACCTCTAACAGTAGCCTTCCCACCAAGCTATGACATGGGGAAAGGATTTCAGGAGCATGAAGGTGATCTTTTCACTGTCAGAAAATTTTTGGATGAAGTAATAACATTCTAGAAAATTCAACAATTTTTCTAGAGTATTTGCATCTATATGGACTTCAAATAATGGGATATCAAAATTGACTTGTACCTTTAAGGGTGTTCCAACTATCAAATGGTTTTTTTTTAAGATTCCTCAACCTCCACCATCGGTAGTCTTTGAAGGATCTAAGGAAATTTGTCCATCATCTTGTTCCTGTGTTGCACGATGGATTCCTCAAGAAACATATTGAAAGGATATCCTACTCTATCATCTCTCTTTTCTTAATCCATTTCAGGTCATTTGGGCTAGTGAGAGAGGTTGTCCTCAAGTGAAACTAGCTTGAGACCCAAATCTCTATACCCTGACCTCATTGAGGACCTGCTCTAAGAAATGAGAAGGAACATACTAGTTTGATACCACTGATATGGATTATGATTAGAAAAAAACCAGAAAAAAACAAAAATATAACAGAGAACAAAAAAATACAATGAAACCCAACTTCTATTAATGAATAAGAGAGAAACAATTGTAGAACACAAACTGACAGAATGGGGTAGATTATCTCTGAAAAGAAAGAGATGTTGTCTATGCTTTATTCACAACAAGATTTACATCACACTCCATTGCATGATTAAAGGGCCTCCTTCACCTAAATTATATATGAGAGAGTGAGAGGAGAGTAATTCCCATGATGCATGTGGGATAAATTAGTCTAAGTTTATGGAATTCCATAGGCATGTAAAACATTAGGACTTCTAGGGTTGTCACCCATCCCAATACTACTCTAGCTTGATTGTGCTTAAATGTCGATTTCTAATGGGATATGGTGCATTAACATTATGTTGTAAGCATGATGTTTGTAATTAACAAATGAAGATGACATTGCTTTCCATTCCCCATCAAAATGGTGAATATCATGGTTTATCAAAACCATAGGCCTGAAATGTTGATTCAATGGAAAATGTGTATGGACACCGAGATCCACCTAGAACAGAGAGTCGGGGGGGCGATGGGGGAGAGAAACATGGGAGAAGAGGGTTCAGAGAGAGAGGAATATAGAGGAAGGGAGGGAGAGGGGGGGCAAAGAGAGAGAGAGAGAGAGAGAGAGAGAGAGAGAGAGAGAGATTTTGTTAATAGGAACATGTACACTTTCATGTTTCTAATAATCTGTTCCTAAACACATGTTTCTTAGGAACACATCTTTGTTCATAAATAATCTGAGTTGACAATTATGTGTAGTAGTTTGATCCATACCAAGGCTATAGGATTAAGAATATGTGTGCATCTCTAGGAATGCACACATGTGCCTGTGTGCCTGCATTCCTTTGTACCCCACTTCCATTTTTTTGTGCATCAACTTTGTACACTCCCCTATAAAAAACTCAAAGAAATAATACATAATAAAAAAAAATTAGTAAATAATTAAAATCCAAATAAAAATTAATTTATATAATAAATATAAAAAATTTAATGGAAAACATTGTAGAGTAATAATTTAATTGTAAGAATATTTTATAGTTTAATATTCTATAGTATGGAACTTAACTAAGATTCTCGTTCTCTTCCCTAAAGAATGTTAGGGTAAGTATTTTCACTCATCCCTTGGCACACTGGTATGCCCCTGGTGGGGAAATCCCTTCTCCCAAGTGAGGGAGGGTCGTGAGGTGCCTCCTACAGTCATGTCGCGATGCAAGGTAACACAAGTGACGACTCTATACGGATGACCTTTGAACCACCCTCTGATCTTCTTTCCTAGCTTCTCTTCGAAGGTTCATTCAAAGGAAAGGAAATGAAAATTGACTCAGGGAACACTTATACAAGGGCAGTGTGATCTTGGGAACCTGGAAATTTTCATCCCTCGGGTGCTGCAAGTAGTGAAATACGTCATTGGTTCACCCAGAATAGAAGAGAAAAAAAACATATATGAGAGGTTACGCCCTGGTCGGGAAATTTTTAGGGTTATGGCCCTCCGAATGTGAGATGATAAAATGGATACAACAATGGTGGAAACCCAAAGATCTCTATGAAATTTAGTTGGTCTCCAAAGGGTTCTTTACAATAATCATGGACAACCTTGAGGATAGGCACTGCATCTTTGACGAAGGTCCTTATTTCTTCCAATCAGCTGGTCTCTTTCTACAATTATGGACAGAGAATTGTATCCCTGAAATAGAGGAATTTGGGCATGCACTAGTCTGTATTTGACTTTATTCCCTGCCACAATAGTTCTAGCCTGAAGAAGTAATGGAAGGTATTGGAAACACCATTAGGGTATATGTGAAATATTCAGAAGAAACCAAGAAGAGAAAGTATACCTCGTATGCATGCATTTGTGTCTACCTGAATATCTCTAAGCCATTGTTAGGTTCTAGTTCCTTGGAATACCACAACGAGGACTGGTCACAAACCATTTATTATGAGCACATACCTTTCCATTGCAGGAAATGCCACGAACATGGGCATCATTGATTTCCCAACTCTAAAACCAATCAACAATGGATAAAAGAGAGATATTGAGATGGTTATTATCCATTAAACCACTTAATTATATAGAGAAACCCCCCACACAACATAATACTAAACACTTAACACATCAACTACATAACATAGGTAAGCCATATACATAACAACCATTAAAATGAAACTACTGACTTAATAAACCACCAAATGAAAGTTAGCATAGCATCATACTCAATATATAAAAATAAAACACACATGTTGAGATATTCTTTACCCTGGAAATCCAAATGGGAAACCAACATTCAATTGGGTTTGTCCAGGATATTTATTATGCAGTAATGTGCAAGTTACATGCTCTCTAGTTCATCTCTATGCTCCTCGGTGAACTTTGGGCCGCCTCATATTGCATCCAAAAATAAGGAACCCATCATCCCTTATGGGAAAATGGGATATATGAGTCGGTCTTAGCTATGGGTATAGCTAGAAGGTTAGGTGTCCCTAACGCTTCAACTTCTTCCCATCATGTTTTTCCTCCTCTTTCTTTTTCCTTTTCTACCATCATAAACAAGTCCCATGAGAATCTTATGTTTTCTTAATACATATTTTTTTTTCTTTTTTTTTGTACAATAATATAATTCCTAACTTCACTTCTCATGCTTGACTTAATACTACATTTAATATAGGGGTGGACATCAATCGTGATGGCATGGGGCCCTTCACACCAATAAGTTGATCTCCTTCATCAGTCGTCACCTTGAACATTGCTCATGTTGATCATCCTAAAGCATATGTTGACATCCAGTTTTTCATGTTCAAATTCGATTCATATCATACCTCCCCATTAAAACGGTTTTGGTTCCCAAAATCTACCAAGGATAGATGAGGGAACTTTCTTGCAATCTTGTTTTTTTCATACCATTTCGCTTTCTTTGGAGTATGTACTATAATACCAATATACTACATTTCTTGACATACTATATGAGTTATCATCTCCTTGTGTTGTGGAACTGTGTCTTCCTTCAAATATTCTAGAGCATGTAGTATAAGGTCTTCAATAGTAGGAACACCTTGATATTCATCTTGATCATCCAACATGGAATATTTGAAAAAATTCAAATATTCCATGTTCACCTCCAAACTGATCTACATAAAAGGAGAAATATATATATCCATAACACATTTTCATTCACATAATCAATGATGTCAAAAGGTTTGTATATAAGAGGCTTGAGTTTCTTTGTTTCTCCTAGCAATAATTATGTATAAAGATATAGCCACACCTTGTCTCCAACATGGAATTTGTGATCCTCCCTGTGCTAGTCATGCCTAGCTTTATACAATTGTTGGATCTTCTTTAGATTCTCTTGAACCCTTAGATGTATTTTTCTAATCTTGTCCATGAATTTAAATACTAGCATCATTGATTTTATTCTTCAAGTATTTAAATTCTATATGTTGTGGTTTACCCCAATAAAATATCTTTCTTTTGGTGGTCAAGGAATGCAATGGAACCGCTATTGTGGAGAATTTTATAATAAAATTCCTTAGCTACTATATGAAACTCTTGACCTGTATCATGCTAATGGGATTATACCATTGAGACATGGATACAATCTAGTTCCAATCCACTCTTAGCTCTCCTCCACTCATCATGTGTCCAAGATAAATCAAGGAATTATTCCCAAACTCACATTTATACGAGTTGGAAATTAGTTGATTCTTTCATAAGGTCTCTATCACCTGTTTCACATGTGAGAAGTTATCTTGCCAAGTATTGTTGAATTTTAGTATGTCATATAGATATAATATTAAAAAAGAGTCAATGAAGAGGCCTAGCAGATTATTCATCATTCTCGTAGAATTTTTAGGCTCATTTCATAAACTGAAAGGAATTACTAATGATTCATTCAAACCTTATCTTTCTTTTAACACTATACTCCACACGTTTTGTGATTTGATCCTCACTTGAGGGTAACCTAGTTTGAGGTCCATCTATGTGAATAATTTGGATTGTGGCAGTTGATCCAACAAGTCATGAATACTTGGTAGAGGACAATTTTTCTTCATGGTGATATTATTTATGGCACAATAGTCAATGCATATTCTTCAGTTTCTGTCCTTCTTTTGCACCATGAGGATGGGTGAGAGACACAATGATGCATTGGGTGTCATGACTCCCTATTCTAACAACTATTGGAATTTCTTATTCACTTCATCAAATTTGATGATGGAATTCCTATAAAACCCAATGTTAAGAAATTGTGACTTTCAAACAACTGAATCTCATGTTCAACCTCTCGCTTGGGTGGTGGTCCCTGAGGCTATTGAAACACTTCCTTGTTGACTTCAAACAATTGTTATAGTTGTTGGTGATTCTTTGTTAATATGGATTTCTGAATGAAATGAAATGGAATATAGATATATATAAGAAAAACATTGAGACTTTGAGACTTTACTTGTATTAATTAATCGAATATGTTGAAACTGTAAAAATGAGGAATGAAACAAAATTACTCGAATGGTGGTAGCTTATCTCTGAGAAGAGATGTGTCAGATACACACATTTGCAATAAGTGGATTAAAATGAGGCTCTAAAAGGATTTTTAACATAAATAATATATGATAAAACCCTAAACATCTAAAACCCTAACCCTGGAAGATGAAACGCCAAAAGGTTTGTGGGCCCCAATGGGGCTAGTTGATACATGAACTTCTTGAGGGAATAACATTTTCATATGATCTATGTTTCATTTGTTCTATACCTCATCGCAACGGTATAGATGAGAAGTACAAATTATTACACTGGGCGTCAGGGAAGGATTTTTTGACAACCCTTGGCCCCACAAAAGTCCAAAAAAACATCGCTTAGGGACTCAAAATGGCCTCAAATGTTTGGGACCTAAAAAACTATACAAAAAAATCCAAAATGGAAAATTGTTCTTTGAGCCAATGGAATAGGTGGTGACCACCGATATCCTCTTGGATTAGTCCTCCCCCCTTAGGAAAAAATGGTATATATTACATTGAGTTTCCCCATCAAATGGGAAACTTCTGTTGAACTTGGCCTTAGGTGAGCCACTTTCCTTGGTGTAAGAGGTGCCTTTCTTTGACAACCCAATAAATTTGGATCCTATGTTGGAGACTTCCCTTAACCTAAGTGTCTACAATTTGATCAATGGATTATTATTCCATGCAACCATATTTGAGATATATTGGTGTCAACTTCTCTGCTATCTCTGATGTGTCCAATAATGATGGGAAGTATGGTCGAAGGAGGTCCATATTGAACACTGGGTGAAATATAAGGAAGGGGGGAATATTTGGCTCAAAATCATTGTCACCCACAACCTTGGTGATGTTTTAAGGTCCATATAAAAGTCGATGAAGATTTTGATGCGGTCTGGTAAGGCACTCCTTCTACAAATGAAACCATACCTTGTCTCCAACATGAAGCTTTTGTGGCATCCAATGTCGATCATGTCGTTGCTTGTATTTAGCATTGGATTTCTATAAAATATCATGGAATTGTTGGTGGATGTGTTGAATTCATTCAATACAATTAGTGTCTTTGTCATCCTAAGATTGAAAATAAGACAATTTCGCCAGGGTCGACGCAAGGGGCATTACAACATCAATGGAACCCAATGGTTGAAATACCATCCCCACTTGAAATGGGTTGTGGTCAGTCAAGCTATGGAGGGATCTATTATAGTTGTGTTGAACATAGGGGAGACTCTCATCCCATGTGCATGGATTTTTGGAGTTCTACATGCAAAGGATATTCACGATCATCATGTTGACAAAGTCTTTCTGGCCATCAATTTGGGGGTGGAAGATAGTGAATTTTATGAGCTTAGTGTCAAACAGTGACCATAGGATTAACTAGAATTTTCTTAGGAACCTATTGTCCCTATTTTATACGATGGTTTTTGGTATCCCAAAATGTACCCACACCCTGTCAAGGAATATCTTGGAAGTGGCCTCCATTGTGATACTCTTCTTGTAGGATGTCAGACATACCATCTTAAAAAACTGATCAAAAACCATAAAAAAATAGTAATTTCCCTGCTTGGTTGAATGAAGTTCAGACATGTAGTCCATGGAGATATATTCCCAAGGCCTATCGGGGGTAGGAAGAGGGGTGTAAACACCTTGTTTCTCAATAATTGGCTCAAAAATGGTTCAAGAAGTGTAGAACTTGATGTACTTTCTAACATCCTTTGAAAGTTTTAACCAATATAAATGATTTTGTAGCACTTCCATTATCATTTCCATGCCAAAGTCTCCTGCCATCTGAATGTAGTGACCTTCCCAAATAAGATTCACACGCTTTCTTCAAGGAACACAGAGATGGCCTAGATTAAATCACATTCTATCCTAAAGATGAAATTCAGTGACATTCGCACCTATGCTTAGCATCTGGTAAGTGATAGTGAATTTAGGATCACTCTCGTAGAGTTGGGGCCACCTCGAGGCCTCATGTCCAAAGTAGTGGATCATTGTGGTTTGGGTTGAAACTTGAGGTTGAATAAGGAAGTCATTGGCTGATTCAGGAGCATCGATCCATGTCAGTAGCATGCCAGCCAGCCAACACATCCAGCACACATTTAATGGATAAAGGGAGAGGCGCAACCCTCTCAATTTTGAAATTTGAAATTTCAATAAATGTTGTAAGGATTTTAATGCCAGACAAAGCCTTTGTACAGGTAGTGGTTGAGGTTTCCTTTAATGGTTACCTTCAGTAAGCCCAAGACGTAGTCAAGACTGGGCATCCATTTATGTAATGTATCCATAGGAGACGCTCTATGATAGCAATAGCTTAGAGACGGTGGTTGAGGATAAGCTCATGGAGCCCTCATTTTGTAAAAAAAAGGGAAAAATTAGAGTAGAGAGTAGAGAGTTAGGAGAAGATACTAGAGAAGAGAGGTCTTGAGAGAGAGATGAGACTTGTTACAGTCCAGCCTTTGTAAACATTTGTATAGACATACAGATTAATAGAAATGCAGTTTTTCCTGCATACTGTGTGTTTGATGTTTACATGTTTTTACACATTTCATGTTTTTATGCATTTCATGTTTTAAATGCATAATTGGTGAAGTAATTCAGGGATTTCAATTCCTTCTCATCTTGGAGTTTCCGAGTGCAAGGAGTGCACATAGTCCACAAAGTGTGCATTGACAAAGGTGAGACAACCTCAGGAAATATCAAGAGGGATAGCGTTGAACCTTCATCAGCAGAGGTGCAAGGAGTGCACAGGAAGGAACTCTGTCTCAATTTCAGGGAAGACAAAACTACTGAAGGTTCTATAGAGTTCTTCCAAGAGGTCATCGAGCGAGTGCATAAAGTGAACTAGGGAACTCTATTTCAAGTTCTATTGGGAAGAGAAGTGTCAAGGAGAGACACTCACAGAGTTACTGAATACTCTGTTAATCTCAACAAGGAGGGCTTGAGCAGAAGGTCATTAGGAGGTCACCAAGTTTCCCTTTGAAGGAAAAGACGAGGGCTGAGACCCTTAGATATTGAGCAAGTTTCATAATCTCAGGAGAACAACATTCCTAGAATGCAGGTGGGAGCCAAGGTTACAAGCTTCATAGCAAAGACAAAGGCAGAGACCCTTTTGGAGCAAGAAATATTCCAAGTGAAAAGAAGAAGGGCATGCTCAAGGTAGAGCACAACTGTCGTTAGATCAGCTGGAGGGACAACATCTGGGTCATTGAAGTCTACATCCAGACTCACGCTGGAAAGTGCACAAGAAGGAGAATCAGCTCTAGGCCGTCAGATCTAGTGCAGAAGGACCGATAGCCATCAGATCCGGAGGAAGGCGCAGGGAGTTTAACCTCTGGGAGGTCGCATAGGAGAAGAGATGAAACGGACGGTGGAGATGCTTCGTGGAGAAGTTTGAAATCCCATGAGCCATTGGATCTCACAGAGAAGCGAGGGGATTAATCAAGTGTCATCCAACACTCTAAAACCCATGAGGAGTAGTGACCGTTGGATGAGAAGCAATAGGAACCATTGACTCCCCGTTAGAGTGGAATTTCGACATTTCGACATTTTGGGGTTCGACATTTCATCAATTTCGATGACAAGGAGCCGGGGCACTTTGCATTGAAAACCCTAAAGTCTCGAAATGATCATGGTCGTCGATCTAGGAGGACATGTGGCAAGCGATCAAGGTTTTGGGAAAAGGCCCAAAATATTTTGAGCCGAAAATCCAGTTAGATCATGGTCATCGGTTCTAGGAGGACTGGGCCGTTGATCTCTCAGAGGGAGAGATTTCATCATTTTGTGAACCGGGGATTCGAAAGACAGAGAATAGGGGGAACGCTTGCATTGAGATTCCCTGAATCGAAAAATCCGGTAAAGCTTTGGTGCTAAGCCCTTTTTAGCATTTCGACACTTGGGTGTTTGAAAGGCCAGGACTCGGAAGACGTGGAGTCCCAACTCGTGAAATCATGAAATCCCAAAATCATTTAGAGGAATAGCATGAGCCAGAGCCATTAAGCCCTTTTTATCATTTCAGCAACTGGGAGTTCAAGAGTGAAGGATTCGTGAGACATGGAGTCCTGACTCATGAAATTGTGAAATCCTGAAGGCATTCAGAGGAATAGTATGAGCCAAAGCCCGTTAATCCCTTTTCGGCATTTCGTGGTCTGGGAGTTTGAAGGACCAAGAATCATTGCAGGCGGAATCATGAAATCATGAAACACGAAAACCCGAAAGCATTTGGAGGCTAAGGGAGGACCCAGAGTCGTTAAGCCCTTTTTGGTGTTTCGGCGACCGGGAGCTGGAGGGACAAGGAGCCTGGGAGAGATCACATGCAGGAGTCCTGAAACCCCGAAACACGAAAGGCATGTTGGTTCAGAACAGAGAAGAGCGTCGAAAGATGAGTGCGTGCATAGGTTTTCTCAAGGCCTATGCCAAAGGACAAAGGTACCTATGGATTTTTTCAAAGGGTTCCAGCAGGAGCCCAAAGAGCCATTTTGGCTCAAGGAAGAGAGTGATCCAGAGACCGGGAGGTTAGTGGACCTTGCTGAGGTAGGGGGTTTTCATCAATTGGTATCAGAGATAATATTTTTTTTTTTTTGCAGATCACAGATAAAAGGAGGACTATGAGGAGATACAGTCTTATACCATCAATTGGTATCAAAGATGATATTTTCTTCTGTAGACTTCAGGCGAAGGAGACAACAGGTGAAAGAAGCAGGGTGTTAAATCTCTATGAAGATTGTTGCAAGTGTGCAGCAAATGATAGATATCCAGGCGAGTTGTAGGAGGACATGGAGATGCTCTCAGATGTAGAGTGATCCATACACTTTCCAGGAGGGTAGGTGAAAGATGTAAATGGCTACTGAAGGCCTTGAGTGTGGTGGAAGAGAAGACCACCAGCAGATGAGTAAAGTAGAGATTGACAAAGAAATCATTGAGATAAGGGTGAGAATGGAACAACTGACATTGAAGATGCAGCAGGAGGCAAAAGTACACTGGAGGTACGAATGGCCTCTGAACAAGAAATTCGAATGGCCTATTCAAAAGTTGTTGGCCAGGAAACAACAACAAGAGTTGAGGAAGTGGCTGAGGTATGCTGAAATCCTCAGTGAAACAGAATTGGTTTGCATCTGTGAGCCAGAAGTTGGAGAAACCCTCAGTGATGAGGAAGAGGGATCAGTTTCAGATCTCATAAACTGACAGGAGGGCAGGGATGAATTTTCGAATTGCCAGGTGGGCAATGAAATGAGATCATTGGATGATCTCATAGACTATCAGGAGGACAATAATGGAAATTCATATTGCCAGATGGGCAATGGTATGAGATTAACAGAGGATCTCGTAAACTGTTAGGTGGGTAGAAGTAAAATTTCAAGTTGCCAGGTGGGCAATGGAAAGAGATTAGTGGAAAGTATCACGTACTGCCAAGGGGGTAGTGGTGAAAGTTCAGATTGTCAAGTGGCCGATGAGATGGGATTAGACGATCTAATAGACTTCTAGGTGGGCAGCAGAAAATTCCCAAGTTGCCAAGTGGGCAAGGGGAAAGAGGTGAGACTGTCTAAAAGTCTCATGAACTCAGAGGAGAGTTCAGATTAGAAAGGAGTGCTAATAAGAGAGGATCAACAGAGCATTTTGATGATTGGGGGAATTCAGGTATTCCTACCAAGCTGCCCAGTTGAGGCCAGAGCATGTGTTTCATATGCAGCAACTGTAGGAGGACAACCAACACAAACTGTCATGGAGGAAGAAATGGAGCAGACACTGGCATTTTCCCAAGGAGAAGAAAGTGAGCATTCAACATAATGGCTCGAATTTTTCAGCCAGGAAGCTGGACAGGAAATCACTGCGATACTAGAAGCTACAGAAGAAAAACAAGAAGAAGAAGAGGAAGTAGAGAACATGGATTTTGCTGACCTGTGTGAATAATTGGAAGCCCTGGAAAGAAGGGTGATGGTGCAAAGTTTTCACATCCAACAAGCCAAGTTGGAAGAAAGTAGAGGAACATACCAGCCCTAGGAGCGGTTGGGAGAAGTTGGACTTGAGCCAACACAAGGAGAGATGACAATCAAGTTGTCAGAAGGAGAAGTGACTGAGTAGAAAATCAATCAACAATAGACTGCATAACTGGAGTCTGTAGCAAAGTGGAAATCTAAGGCCATGGGAGATGAAGACATCAAGGGAGATCGAGTAGATCTACCCATTGAGGAGACAGAAGTGCAGCAGAGAAGACTGCATACGAAGAGCCAGCGATGGGAGCTGTTGGACGAGGTGATTGAGAAGATCAGGAGGCTAATGTTAAGGTCAGCACAAGAAGAAATCAGTAGGAGGGAGTTGAACAACAAGGAACCTGCAACAGCAGCAGGGAAGAAGATAAAGAAACAACAGCAGCAGCAGTGAAGCAGAGGAGCAGATGGACAACTCCAAGGGAAAGTTTGGGATCCAGGTGGATTTCAACACTGGAGAAGAGGATCTCATGATCATGAGATCATGATTTTTCTAGCTAAAGAATGTTATGCAGGAGCATCACTCCATGTTAGCAGCGTTCTAGCCAACCAACACATACAGTACGCATTTAATGGAGAAAGGGAGAGGCGCAACACTCTTAATTTTGAAATTCAAAATTTCAATAAATGTTGTAAGGCTTTTAATGCTAGACCATGCCTTTGTACATGTAGTGGTTGAGGTTTCCTTTAATGGTTACCTGTAGCAAGCCCATGACGTATTTAGGACTGGGCATCCATTTATGTAATGTAGCTATAGGATTTGCTCTATGATAGCGATAGTTCAGAGACGGTGGTTGAGGATAAGCTCATGGGAGCCCTCATTTTGTAAAAAGAAAAAGAAAAATTAGAGTAGAGAGTGGAGAGTTAGGAGAAGAGACCAGAGCAGAGAGGTGTCGAGAGAGAGTTGAGACTTGTTACAGTCCATCCTTTGTAAACATTTGTATAGACATACAGATTAATAGAAAAGAAGTTTTTCGTGCATACTGTGTGTTTGATGTTTACATGTTTTTATGCATTTCATGTTTTAAATGCATAATTGGTGAAGTAATTCAGGGGTTTCAATTTCTTCTTGTCTTGGAGTTTCTGAGTGCAAGGAGTGCACATAGTACACAAGGTGTGCGTTGACATAGGTGAGACAGACTCAGGAAATCTCAAGAGGGATAGCATTGAACCTTCATCAACAGAGGTGCAAGGAGTGCATAGGAAGGAACTCTGTCATGGGAGCCCTCATTTTGTAAAAAAAATAGAAAAATTAGAGTAGAGAGTAGAGAGTTAGAAGAAGAGACCAGAGCAAAGAGGTATTGATAGAGAGCTGAGACTTCTTACAGTCCAGCCTTTGTAAACATTTTTATAGACATACAGATTAATAGAAAAGTAGTTTTTCCTGCATACTGTGTGTTTGATGTTTACATGTTTTTATGCATTTCATGTTTTAAATGCATAATTGTTGAAGTAATTCAAGGGTTTTAATTTCTTCTTGTCTTGGAGTTTCTGAGTGCAAGGAGTGCACATAGTCCACAAGGTGTGCGTTGACAGAGGTGAGACAACCTCAGGAAAGCTCAAGAGGGATAGCGTTGAACCTTCATCAGCAGAGGTGCAAGGAGTGCAGAGGAAGGAACTCTATCTCGAGTTTAGGGAAGACAGAACTACTGAAGGTTATGTAGAGTTCTACCAAGATGGCATCGAGAAATTGCATAGAGTGCACTAGGGAACTCTATTTCGAGTTTTTTTGGGAAGAGAAGTGTTAAGGAGAGACACTCATGGAGTTACTGAATACTCTGTTAAGCTCAAAAAGGAGGGCTTGAGAAAAAGGTCATCAGGAGGATACCAAATTTCCTTTTGAAGGAAAAGATGAGGGACGAGACCCTTAGAGATTGAGCAAGTTTCATAAGCTCAGGAGAACAACGTTCCTAGAAGGCAGGCGAGAGCCAAGGTTACAGGCTTCGCAGCAAAGACAAAGGCCGAGACCCTTTTGGAGAAAGAAATCTTCCAAGTGAAAGGAAGAAGGGCATGCTCAATGTAGAGCATAGTTGTCGTTAGATCAGCTGGAGGGATGAGATATGGGTTGTTGAATTCTACATCTAGATGCACGCTGGAAAGCGCACAAGGAAGAGAATCAGATCTGGGCCATAAGATCTAGTGCAGAAGAACCGATATCCATCGGATCCGAAGGAAGGCGCACCGAGTTTAACCTCTGGGAGGTCGTGTAGGAGAAGAGCTGAAACAAACGGTGGAGACACTTCGTGGAGAAGTGCGAAATCCTGTGAGCCGTTGGATCTCGAAGAGTAGCAAGGGGATTAAGCAAGTGTCATCCAACACTCTAAAACCCAGGACGAGTATCAACCATTGGATGAGAAGCAACAGGAACCGCTGATTCCCCTTTGGAGTGTTGTTTTGGCATTTCGGCATTTCGGGGTTCACCATTTCAGCAATTTCGATGACAAGTAGCCAGGGCACTTTCCATTGAAAACCCTAAAGTCGCAAAACAATCGTGGTCATCGATCCAGGAGGACACGTGGAAAGTGATCAATGTTTCGGGAAAAGGCTCGAAAGATTTCAAGCGGTCGATCTAGTTAGATCGTGGTCCTCGGTTTTAGGAGGACTAGGTCATTGATCTCTGAGAGGGAGAGATTTTGGAATTTCGTGAACCAGGGATTCGAAAGACAAAGAACAGGGGGAATGCTTGCATCACGATTTGTCGAATCATGAAATCCAGTAACGCTTTGACATTAATCCCTTTTTAGAATTTTAGGACCCAGGTGTTCGAAAGGCGAGGAGTCGAGAGACGTGGAGTCCTGAATCGTGAAATCACGAAATCCCAAAAGCATTCAAAGGAATAGCATGAGCCAGAGCCGTTAAGCCCTTTTCAGCATTTCGAAAACTAAGAGTTTAAGAGTGAAGGATTCGTGATATGTGGAGTCCCAACTCGTGAAATCACGAAATCCCAAAGGCATTCAGAGGAATAGTACGAGATAAAGCTCGTTAAGCCCTTTTCGGCATTTCGGGTTTCGAGAGTTTGAAGGACCAAGAATCATTGTAGCCGGAATCATGAAATCGTGAAACAAAAAAACCCGTAAGAATTCAGAGGCTAAGGGAGGACCTAGATTCGTTAAGCCCTTTTCGACATTTTGGTGACTAGGAGGTGGAGGGACAAGGAGCCTGGGAGAGCTCACATGCAGGAGTCCCGAAACCCCGAAACATGAAAGGCGTGTTGGTTCAAAACAGAGAAGAGCGCCAAAAGTTGAGCGCGTGCATAGGTTTTCTCAAGGCCTGTGTTAGAGGACAAAGGGACCTATGTATTTGTTCAAAGGGTTCCAACATGAGCCTAAAGAGCCATTTCAGCTCAGGATAGAGAGCGATCCAGAGACCGGGAGGTCAGTGGACCCTGCTGAGGTAGGGGGTTTGCATCATTGACTCGATTAGTTGTCCATGTCCTATACTTTATTTTGATATGGAACCTATGCAAGTATGTGAACATCTTTTGATGGAAATCATTTTTCAATTTTCCATGTGTTTCAATGAAATACAAAGTCTTGTGATTAGTGTGGATGATTTTCTCCTTCAATAGATTGTAATTATTACATTGGCAACAAGATTGTAAAATGGAATACATTTCTTTGTCATAGGTGTGGTACTTTCAGATAACATCTGATAGTGTCTCACTATGATAGGCCATTGAATGACCGTGCTAAGTGAGAAATCCACCCATGACAAAGTCTAAAGAATCAGTCTTAATCTCAAAAGGTTAATGTAGATAGGGTAAGGAGAGGACTCAATTTTAGCACAATTGATGTTTCAAATGATCAAATGATTTTTTTTGTGACTTTCTCCAAACAAATTTTTATTTTCCACCACCCTTGGTCACTTGGATGAGGGCCCATGCAATATGGGAGAATCCCAACACAAACCTGCAATAGAAGTTGATAATTCCTAAGAAACTTCAAAGCTCAGATAGTGTGGTTGGGGCCAACCAACCATGAATGACCTGGATCTTTGAAGGATATTCATGTACACCATTCTCACCAACAATATAGCTTGGGTATTTGACCTTGTTCATGTTGAAGGATAAATTTTCCAATTTATCATATAGCATGTGTTGCCACATAGTGTGAAGTACCTGTTGAATATGTTGTAAGTGTTTCGTTGAAATTTTGTTGAAAATGAGGATATCATTTACCACCACAAAAGAATTGGTGAAATGCCACACGATATCTTCCATTAACCTCATGAAATTTGTTGGGGAATTCGTCAAACGAAAGTACATGACTAGCCATTTGAAAATACCTTCTTTGGACTTGAAAGTAGTATTCCATACATCGGTCTATTCTATTGGGGCCTGATAATAACTGGAATTCAGGGCAATATTACTAAAGTACTTGGCTCCCTTTAGCTAGTCAAGAAGGTCATCAACCAGGGGAATTTGGTACCAGTTCATGAAAATGATTTTGATTAGGGCCTCATAATCAATGCAGAGTCGCTAGGTCTCATATTTATTATACACAAATATAATTGGGGTTTCGTAGGTCGAGGAGCTCGGTCGAATGAGAAGCTCTTGGATATGGCACTTTATTTCCTCATTTTCCAAAGGAGAATGGTGATAGACAAGCCCATTGGTTAGAGGTACACCAGGGGTTAGATTGATTGAATTCTTGACCTGGTAGTGCAGATCGATTGAATTCTTGACCTGGTAGTATAGAGGTACCCAAAAAAATATAAACAAACTACCAAAATCGAAATTTTTTCTTTGAATCATTGGAATAGGTGGGTGGCCACCAATATCCACCTAGATTATTTGCACTAGGTCCCTTAAACAATTCCTTCATCTCCAACTCACTACCTTCACCTTACTCCAGTGTCCTTATCTTAAACACGACATGAGAAACTTCTTCATACTACCCATGATTCTTTTGGCTTGATGGGAACTTATGAGAGAGATCTTGGATTTGTCTTTATGTATATTTATGGAATATTATTTTCCTTCCTTCACTAGCCTATAATGGTTATATATTTTATTGAAAATGACATCCCTCGTGTACAGGTATGGGCTTCCCAAGATGGGTCCACATACATCCAAATTAATCACATCTACAACCACTTCATCAAAAAAAATTGGTTGATGGAAAACTTGAATTTGTGCTGCTTGATCACTTTCAATTCCACATCTTTCCTTACCCAACCTAGAGGGTGTGGCAGTAGATGATCTTATGTATCTAGCCAAAGATTCTCAATCAATTGTGTAGAGATCAAGTTAGATTTTGAAAAATGATCAAACAAAAAATCTACCTTGCTTTGCTTCATGTAGATTTTAACAAATAATAGTTTGTTCATCTCCTTCTCCTCTTTGTGACTACAACCAACCAATGCCACCTCCTTTCGAATATTAGTGCTATCAATATTCACTTACAGGTCTAAGGTGTTTTCCACTAGTTCCTCAACATCCACTGATACATAATATCTATTTTTCTTCTTTTGGAAATGTTTGGGGTTCTTCTTAAGGTGAAACTTCCAAAAGTCCTCTTTGTTGTGTCCCTTTCAATCACATCCTTTGCATTTATTGGTGGAAGAAGTTGATTCTTGTGTTTTTACCACACTCTTCTTTTCATTCCACTTATTTTTGTTTTTCTTCTTTATCTATTTGTCTTGTGGATCTACTTTCTTGTATATGTTTTCTTGCTAGTTTCCCCTGTCTCCCATGAGGTATTATTATTGAACATTGGTCTAACCAATTGTATTTGGTATAAATAGCATTTTTTTTCACCAAATATGAGGTGTAATTTCCCTAATGTACTTGATTAACATGTTTGTACTTTTGAGAGAGACTCTCGTATTAATTTCTCTCTTCTTGAACTTTGTGGTGAACTCCCATAGCGATTTTCATTGCCTCCCTCCAAAGTAATTCCATACTATATGTTAGTGCTCCTCATATCCATTTGGGTAAAACTAGGATTTGATCATGTCCTTGAACATATCCTAGTATTCCACCAATAGTTCATACTCCAACACTCTTCCCACTACATCAGTCTCCCACCATGTCAAAGCATGACCTTAATTCTCCAACCAAGCAACAAAAATATTTTTATTTCCAATTACATCACACACTGTGAAGTATACTTCCATCTATTATAGCCATTGGTTAAACTTGATGGCATCCACTTCACTGGCATATGGCGTTATATCCACCTTGGCCTCCACATGGAAAGGTAACTACGTCTTACTATAGCTACATTCTCCCATCTATGCCTCAGTATTACACTCCATCCATAGCTTCTTTTCTTCTTTCTTTGGGTCTTCATGACAAGCCTCTTTTGATGGTCTTTCTTTTCACTTCATTGCCAATAGATGTGACACCGTCGATGTCAATGTATCCAAATGCTACTCAATCCAATCAAACCATACATTCCTAATATTCTCCATGATGTTCTCCTGCCATTATTGGTGCTTATACTTTCCTCTATCACTAGAAAAATTGTTTTCTATTTCTTTTATAATCACTACGAATACTTACCATATAGGTCCAACTAAGTTCAGTGGAACTTTTTCTCTAATACCATTTGGTATGTAAACTAAAGGCTTATATCCTATCCATTTAATGAACATGATATCGTCTCAATAAAACAAGAGACACTTCTCTTCCATACATCATATATTTGTACCTTTCCTTAGAACTCACAATTTTATGAAGCAATCACTTTCTTTCCTTAAAAGGTCAATATATATATATATATATCTGTGTGTGTGTGTGTGTGCGTGTGTGTGTGCACGCGCAAGATAAACCCTAGTCTACCATCATTAAAAAGATACCAATAATACCTCTTTCAATTCTATCTCCCATGAAAATAAAGAAAGAGAAGGTGCCAATAATTAACTCACCCAACCAATGGTCAATTCAACTAGCCAATAAACCTATTGACCACCCAATGGATGAGTCAACTAGAGCGTAAACAAGTCAATCAATCAATGAAAAGTCAATCGAGGAATGAACAAGTAGACTATAAATTATCAATTCAACCAACTAATGCAACTAGGAAATGGAATGTCGAGTAGCATATCTAGTTTACCAAATAAGAGAGATCGACTAGGAAGAAGCCAAATCGACTAGGGAGAAATTCTAGTTGAATAGAAAGTGAAGTTGACTGGATAAAAAAAGGGAAAGGTAGTTAGAGTGGAATGACTCAACCAACAATGAAGAACAATGCTCAACAAACGAATTAAGATGATCAAGAATGAAGAAAAACATTCAGAGGGAAAATTGGGTAAACAACAATGAAGAAAAACCTTATATATCTCTTGTGGGTAAATAAAAAATGTTTGAGTAGAACTAGAATGTGTAGTATGGTCTATATATGACATATGGGAAAAGGGAAAATTATCAACAATGATGAAAATATAATATATATCTTGTGGACAAAGTGTGGACACCATCTAGCAATAAATTTGACACTGTGAGTGAGAAATTTCTGCAACTACTCTTAAAGACTAAACTATAAACTTCCAAGTAAATCAAAAGAACTATGGAGTGGGAAAGGTTGATTTCCCATCTTTGGAATCACTCAATGATGGAGAAAAGGGAGCTATCAAGAAGGTTTTTCTCCACTGAATCATTGTATTATGTAGACAAACCTCCCACACAACAAGATATTGAACAATTAACACATTAACTACTCAACAAAGGTAAGACATATACATAGTATCCATTAAAATGAAACTGTTGGCTCAATAAACCACCAAATCAACTAACACAACATCATACTCAACAATTGAAAAAGAACACACACAAATTGAGACATGGTTTACCCTAGAAACTGAAATTGGAAAACCAACATTTAGTTGGATTCAACCAACATCTTTACTATGTAGTAATTGACGAGTTGTAGGGTCTCTAGCTCATCTCTATTATCCTCAGTGAAATCAAGGCAACTTCCTACTTCATTCAAAACTAAATAACCTCTCTTCCCTTGTGGGTAAATGGGATATAAGAGACGGTCTCAACTAGGGGATAGCTGGAAGGTTATGCATACCTAACCCTTCAACCTCTCCCCAACTTGTTTCTCACCCTTCTCTTTCTTTTGTATTTTATACCATGGGAAAAATGTCTCATGAAACTCTTATGTTTTCTTAATACACAGATTTTTTTCCTTTTTCTTTTAGAACAATAATATATTGTGTGACATCACATCTCATGTTTGATTTTATACTACAATGAATACAAGGGTGGACATCAATCGTTATGGCATGGACATTTTCATGCCAACAAGTTGATCTCCTTCATCATCCATAGCCTTGGACATTACTCATGTTGATCATCCTAGAGCCTGTGTCGATAGCCAATTGTTCTTGTTAAGATCTGATTTGGATCATGGTTTGATTATGTAGCCTTGTCTCAATGATTTCAAATATTTCCAACCTTTATACACTAGGAATGTACATATAAAGGAGTAACATAAGTGATACAATGAAGTGGCATGAAAAATGTTTAGAGGATGATCCAATTCCCTAAACACAAAACTTTTACTCAAAATTGACTGCAATCCCCCCTACACTAATTGCAATCATAATGGTGAGATACACCAAAGCACATATAAATAGTACATGATATTATATCATAGGGGTGTACTACAAGTTCTAATTGTATTTTGAGCACCTATAAGAGTAAATATAGGTTGTATTTGTTATACTTGTGTCAAAGATAAACATAAATAATTAGATAGCAGATATCAAAAACTACCTCTCA
>SNQJ01S0007245.1:107213-127819 GCA_010110895.2 Picea sitchensis | reverse complement strand
AATATTTAATATTGATAATTTTTTTTATAAAGTTAGGTCTTGAAAGACGTAGCTTGTCATGTCCCCATTTTTGGGTTTCCCCATTTTGTAGTAGAAATGACTTTCGTGGCTTGTCAATGAAGAAAAAGGGAGTCAAGGGGGGTTATTTAATGTCATTTAGTTATGGGAGGTTATGTATTTAAAATGACATTAAATAATTAACCACTTAGACATTAAAACTATAAATTTAATGTCTAAATAATAATTGAAGGACAAATAAGGGTTATATTTGAATTGGTCAAAAAGAGGGAAATTATAGAAGAGTTGATTTAGTCAAAAGGGGAAAGTTTTAGAAGGCATGGATGAAGGATCTACAAGGGTTTGGAAAAGTAAAAAATAAGGGTAACCCCTAACTTCTCATTATTGTGATTTGATATCTTATTGAGTGCTCTTGTAGCCAACATTTTCATTAGGGTTTTGGGAAAAACCCTTCCATTGTTGGTCTTGTCTCGGTGGTGCAATATCCACCCTAGCTAGACAAGGAGGAGGATCCATCCAAGATATTAATCAGATTTTCATATTGGGTTTGTTTCTATTTTTGGGTTGTCGTGATCTACTTGGGGAGGTTATGGCACTTGGAGAGGTTGTGACACTTGGAGGGTTGAATATCATATGTTGAGGGGGCCATGACATGATTCCAGGTTTTTGGATAGTATTGTTTGTTTTCCATTGATGTATTGAAGTTTCCATAGAATCCATAAGATTGTTTTATTCATTCTTCATTGATAATAAAATATTCCATGATTATCTTCTAATACAGGTGTATTTAGGATGCTTGCAATATGTTTGATGAAATGTCTTTAGTATAATGAATGCAAAATATTTGTGGAAATATAACATAATTGCACATAAATTCATAAAATCCATGCCTAGATCTATTGGGAATATTATAGTGGTATCAGAGTTGGTGATATTTTCAACCTGTGATTGCATCATAGCACTTTCTTTGGATAGAGAAGAAATAAAAGAACAAATTGCATAGTTTTTTGGGAAGAAAAAGGGGGTGGTGCACTTCAGGCTCAGATATGAAAATTTGTGAGAAACTTTATAAAAAAAAAATGGGTATTTGAATTCCTCTTGGAAAAATGCCCAATTTCAAAATAAACATCAGTTGAAATAGAGTCCGGGAACTAAAGTTGTCATCATTTTAATTTTGGAAGTTTTTCAGTTTTTTTTCCAGAAAACGTTGTGTGATTTCACAGTATGGATACAAGTCAATAAATTAGGATAAAATTATTACATCTCTATCAAAACTATAAAAAACGAATACAGGACTATCAAAATAATTTTACAACATTGTTAGAGATTCCTGATTTGTTGAAGCTTCTATATGGGAATAACAAGAGAAAGGGCTTGAAATTTGCAAATGTTGGTGAAGCAAAGACATCACTTCATGAGGAAGGTTTAACAAGACCTAGGGTTGATCTTTTGGAGGAGCATGCATTTATCCATGAGGAAGATGTTTGCATACAGGAGGACCAAAAATTATCCTATGGGACAACATCATAACTATCCGATGAGGATGGTGGCATTAATGTAATGGATGGGTATACCTCTGATGAATGAACACAAGAAGAAGATGCATGATCTTATGATGATTTTTTCCAATCAATCGATGTTGAGGGTCCAACATATCTCATTTATGATGTCGATGATTTTGAGGACGTGATTTTACCTCAATAGGGTTTGGAGAACCAATTATTGGTCAAGGAGGAGCATATTGAGTAGGTGTTGACAAGGGAAGATGATACTCATAAGTATATTGAAGATCTTATGTGGAAAACTCATATGGATGAGAGACAAAAAGGAGTTGTATATGGGATCACTAGTGCTCAGTTATACATCATCAAATAAGCACTAGAGAAAATGAAATATGATTACTTTCAGTTGTTCATGGATAGGGACCTTTCTCTTAAGTTCGTCGAAGACAAGGAAAGGTTGATTGAGGATCTTTGTTACGAACTAAGTTTGTCACACTCTTCAACAACAAAGACTCCATCATATTTGGTAGAGGTGACACATGAGGGAATGAGTGGCACTCATGATCTGAGGGAGGAGCGTCTTGTGACGACCTTGCACGAGGAGAATTTAGAGTTGTAGGTATTTGAGGAGAAATTTGACACAAAGTTTTATGATTGTGCACTTGTCTTGAATTGTATGTATCATGAGACATTTATTTTGGCTCAAGGCTTAACTACAAACATGGTAGTTGAGAAAATGCCTTGTGAACCAACCAACATTGAAGCATATGCACTAGTTGATTGGGGGATTGAGTATAGGACAGATCTGTGGATACATCACTTTCAGATCTAGATTCAGTTGATATTAGTAGAGTGGTTGATACTTTGGCACATATACGGTACATGATTGTACATGATGATACAATAGTGTGCAGTGGGATACAACAACATATAACAATGTACGATGGTATGCAATGGGTTTTTGGGATATTTACACCAAGGCGACCTCCAGACAGAGACTTTAGACATAACATTGAGTTTGGTTCACCCAGGATCAATGAGTGGATAGATGAGCCTCATGGAGAGGTAGATCCCTCAAATATTAATATTCGAGTGGGATATCACCAGAGCAGAGACAAAGAGAAGGATACATGTAGGGTTTCTCTTAGATTCTACCTTGAATTCTTGGTCTTACCATTGGGGTTGATGGAGGATCATTGGATATAGTTAGGTGAGACAAGGGGCATGAGGGAGAGCATACTCAAGCATGATACATATTACTCTCCAGAGATTGATTTCTGATCAGGTTATCTTCTCAATAGGGAGAGGGAGATTGACATGATGGATGTTGTACATCGTTTCCACATGATCAGTATGCAAGATGTACAGATACATCGGGAGGATATCATTGATGCTTTCTAGTCTTATAGACAATGGAAGTGTTATCTAGTGCTATTTTTTTATGCCAATAGTATATTCAACAGGACATGGAAGGTTCACCTGAGTCAGATGAGTGAAGTAGGCAGGATTATATCCATGTCATATTTCTTTCATTTGGGATATTTTGTCAGATCAAAAGAGGGGATACAAATTGTAGTGGACTAGTTCAAAGATATTGTAGTTGATAGAGTGGAGGATGGCATTATCCACTACAGAGGTTGCACACATATAGTCCATGAGTCCACACTTAGGAAGGTGATTATGAGGGCTATGTGTGATTCTCCTTTCACAGGGAATTATGGGTACTCACATGAGTATGAGGAACCATAGGTGACATGGATAATTTCCCAAGAGGTATTTAGAATCCACAGATTACTCGGGCACATTGATGATGATTGAGATAGCATATTTCCTCGTGCAGTTTGGCAGGAGCCAAAAAGATCAACAAGAATAGATTTGATTCATTGTATTAGGATTCCAGGAGATGAGGGCATACCAAGGACTTGGCTCATTTTGACTCCGATGGTTACTAGTATGGTGCGATAATAGTTACTAGGAATTAGGAATGGTGGAATTCCTATTTGGTGGTGGGATCTTGGAATTCATCTGAGTGATGATTTGATTCATATGATGGTCGATAAAATCAAGAAAATGATTGGTCTACTTGATTTTTGGGATTTCAACAAAGGAGAGGTCCATAATTGCTCTATAGGGCAGGACAAACTTGAGTCGATCCATGGAATTGAAAGCTTATACTTTAGTGAGACACATTCACATGCGAGGATTCATGATGGTGGCTTCATTCCCTTCAGGGAGATCATCTTAGGGTTCCAAGAGAGGAGGATGCAGACTGGGCACATTGGTCTGATGATGATGATCAAAGTGGTGAAACGTTAGAATGGTGGTACCTTTCTAGGATTAGTTTGGGACCCTAGGATTACAGTTCTTGGTAGTTAAACTATTATTAGAGAGGATAGCAAAAAATTTGAATTTTCAGAGTTTGCTTTTGGGAGGCGTAGGAGTGGTTTCTTGGAGGAGTGGTGTTTTGAGGAGTTGACCGTGTTTATGCAACCTATGATGTCCTGGATTATTAGGGACATTCAGGTGAATTATTGTATTGGCTCCTTACAGATTGGTGTTATGAGTAGAGATTGCTTCATGTATTACAAGCTAGTGTGGGATCCTGGTGACTTTAACATCTATGTGGTTCTTGTGTAAGAATAAAGGGACTTTGTAGAAAATATGTTGGGAGATTGTCCAGATGATACTCGGATGATTGCAATAGAGATGAGGTGTTGTCCACTTTTCCTTTTGATACTTGGATACAAGGTGTAGTGGGTGTCCTATCAGTTGATGACCACGTAGAATTCTCTATGATGTCTAATTTTAGAGTTGGGACACATTCGATGGGTGTGATCCTTGATAGTGGATGCGATCCTTTGAGGAATCAAAGTTTGTGGATGCATAGTGGGAATGATGGTTGAATGACTATGATCAGAGTGGCACATCATCAACGTGGTGTTTATTTTCTGAGGATAGATTGGGACCCCGAGATTTTAGTAGGAGACAGTGTAGAAGCTCACACGGAGGTGAGAGCTATTTTTTTCCTTCATGAGATTGGTTCCCTAGAAGAGAAATACATTGATGAGTCGATCGATCTATTTCAAAAAAGAGTGGCATTTCTTGCTAGAGGTTTTCAGGATGCCTGTTATGTCCAGACATTACCAGACCACACCTTGAGTGGAGCATGCTTCACATCTTACAGGGTAGTTTGGGATCCTAGTATCATTTTCAGTGTCAGTTTGGATCGGTCAATGGAGTGTCAGGTCATGATGCCATTGCTTGAGTACAAATAATCCGACATCATTTTCAGTTTCATTCTAGATCAATCAATGGAGCGTCAAGTCATGATAGCATTTCTTAAGGACAAGAAATATTTGGGAAGGAAGGATGTGTCATGTCCCCATTTTTGGGTTTCCCTGTTATGTAGTAGAAAGGACATATGTGGCTTGTCAATGAAGGAAAAGGGAGTCATAGGGACTAATTTAATGTCATTTAGTTATGGGAGGTTATCTATTTAAAGTGTCATTAAATAATTAACCACTTAAGCATTAAAAAAATATTTTTAATTTTTAAATAATAATTGAAGGAGAAATAATGGTTATATTTGATTTGGTCAAAAAGGGGAAAATTCTCGAAGAGTTGATTTAGTCAAAATGAGAAAGTTCTACAAGGCATGGAGGAAGGATCTACAAGGGTTTAGAAAAGTATAAAAGAAGGGTAACCCCTTACTTCTCATTATTGTGATTTGATATCTTATTGAGTGCTCTTGTAGCCAACATTTTCGTTGGCGTTTTGGGGAAAACCCTTCCATTACTGATCTTATTTCACTATTGTAATATCCACCCTAGCTAGATAAGGAGGAGGATCCATCCAGGATCTTCATTGGAGCTTCATCTTGGGTTTGTTTTCAGTTTTGGGTTGTAGTGATCTACTTGGAGAGGTTATGGCACTTGGAGGGTTGGATCTCATATGTTGAGGGGGCCACGACATGATTCTAGGTTTTTGGCTTGTATTGTGCATTTTCCATTGATGTATTGCAGCTGCCATAACAACCATTGGATTGTTGTATTCAGTTTTCATTCATAATAAAATATTCCATGATTCTCTTCTATTCCAAGTGTATTAGGATGCTTGCAATATGTTTGATGAAATGTCTTTAGTAGAATGAATGCAAAATATTTGTGGAAATATAACATAATTGCATAGAAATTCATTAAATCCATGCCTAGTTGTATTGGGGATATTACATAGCTCTATGATAATTCTTTATGAGTGCATTATATGTTCCAGTGACTCGAAAGGTATCCTTATGTGGTATATGAATAATTCCGTTGCCAAGATGCTCAAACTTATTTATATCTTAAATCTTACATCTCCATTAATATGAAGATGGCACATTTTCTCTCCTAATATGATTTCAATCAACTATTTATCATACCACTTGTGATACTACTTTTTTAGAGATTTTTGTAAATGACTATGAATAACCTATTAGAGAATTCGACAAATAATTCACATAACATAGCTAGAAATGGTAGTGAAGTGCTACACATTATACTAGTGAAGGCCTTAATGATATTATGGAATCACTATATCATTTCACATATTTCATTGCTAGTTAATACTCCTTTCAATTCACACCATCTTTCTCTCTGTGTGAGAGATAATGGCAATACACCAATCATAATTCAGTTAAAAATAATTACAATCTATTTTTTTTTCACCATAAACAAGTAAACCCAAGAACCTTCAAGGACCTTTCTTAATCTACAACAATATTATCAAACAATTATCAATTTTTAAACAACTACTTGTACTCCTAGAAACAATCCCATCTTGCAATTAAGAATGGTAAAATTATTTTCCAAGTTGAGATCATCATTCTAGCTATTCATTGCTACCCTCTATTTACTATATTTTCTTGGAATATTAAGGATGAGTCGTTTCTTGTTCGCTAATGATTTCTTCATCTTGTAGTTAATGATTTCTTCATCTTGTAGTTAAGTTCAAAACCTACAAAAGTAATATTCTTTTCAAAACAAAGTCATATCAACGTATGTATATAAGCAACATATTCAAGAAGTCACATCCAAAATTGAAGCCATATCAACTTATGTGTATAAGCAATATATTCAAGAAGTCACATCCAAAATTAACAATTATATCAAGGAGAAATGGAAATTTTATACATAGCATCTCGTATTAACAATTTTTCCAAAAATATATCTATTTACAATAATTTATATTTTCAAAAGATATCGTGACACATGGATTTGAGGAAGCATAATATAATATTTCTTCATCACTTTTAACCTACTTCAAAAAAAAATACCATTTATCTTACCAAGTCAAAGTTTACATTTCATTGAATCGAATATTAATATATTGTTGAGATCGGGCCTGCAATCAATGAGATATTGGACGGAGAAAAAAAAAAAGTGAACATAAAACAAATATATATCACACATATGAAAATGGGGAATGATATTCTTTATCCCATAATTAATTAGAGCAAGGCAGCGTAGTCATTGTTTTGTTTGATAGGTTTGAAAATTGATAATAATAATGTTTTAAAATTATAATAAAAATTTTGAATTAAATAAAAAATGTATTTTTTTTTTATATTATTATTATATTTATAATAATTGAAAAAATAAAGTATATCAATATTTATAATTAAATAGCTTTCGGGGGCAGCTTAATTGACAAGTGCCGTGAAAATGAAGTTTCATGAAGTTTCAAGTTCAATTCTCCCCAGCTTACAATGTGTGTCGTGTAAGGGGCGTCGTGGGCACACCTGGAGGTTTATAGTGAAAACTTGCAAGACAACATAGAGACTGGTTGGCTTGTGCAGTCCTTGATTGGTAGTATGGAGGAGCTCATGGCCATGAGTGATGATGGACATCATGCCCATGAAACTTGATCTTACTTTCTATGGTCTATGAAACCATGCATTACATGACATTTGTATGTTTGTACATATGATTTTGTAAACATTAATTAATAATGAAGTCATTTCATTTTTATATTAATTAAAATTGGACATATATAACAAGTACATTAATTATGTAATTAATTTAAAACATTGAAATACGTGAAATTGACTTGAAATATACTAACCAATAGAAAATGAAAAATATATATTTTTATTATATCAAAAAATATATATTTGTTTTATTAAGTTAAACATTACATTTCATATACAAGTTTAAAATAAATAAATAAATAGCAAACTCATTACTATAATCATGCTTTGGCAGTAACTAATAATAATATATCAAATTAGCTAACCAACTAAAAACCCTAAAAGTCTAATCTTGCATACATCGTTATGCATCATTTACCTTCGAACCGGCTCCTGAGTGGACAATCCACCTTCACAAAAGTTTCCAATATAATAATGTATGCAATCCACCCTCACAAAATTTTCCAATATAATAATGTATGTAATGATATATGTGGTAAGATTTGTGAACAACTCTAGGTTCATTTTTTTAACTCTGTACTTATAGCAAAAAGTAAGTGGCAGCTCAGTGCCTGCCGTCCAAAGGAAAATACGATTTCTGTATGCACAAAATATGATATATTTCTGTATGCACAAAATATGATATAGATATGATATTTAATATTTAATATATTTTTTATATTAATTTAATACAATATATAATATATTTTTGGTATATATAATCAGTATAGTACATTAATTATGTAATTAATTTAAAACATTGAAATATTTGAAGAGTGCAATAAGACTTGAAATATATTAATCAATGAAAGATGAGAAAAATATATATTTTTATTATATCAAAAAATATATATTTGTTTTGTTAAGTTAAACATTATATTTCATATACAAATTTAAAATAAAAGAAAAATTAATGTCAAATCAATAACAAAAGCATTGCTATAGTTCTACTTTGGTAAGAATTAATAATGGACAAATAAATATTAATCTTAAGAAGTTTTTTTATGTACTTCTATATTTAAATAAGAGATTTTTAAAAGTTTGTATGCATATGGAAATCCAAATGCTTGAGAAACCTCCACCTAAATAAATATAATTACAAAGTGTGTTGTCACTACCCAACAATATCTACCTTGACAACAATTTCTTGATACCTTATTCAACGAATCAATTATCACCATTTCCTACAAACCAAGATAAACCAAAACACTGCCATAACTTCTCTAACAATATAGGTTGCATGAACATCTCTGCATAGTTTGTTCTAGCTCCATTAGTAACCTGAACCTGAGGTAGATATCCTCTTGTCCAAATCTCCTAAATCATCATAACTGCAAACTAAATCATTGCATCCACTGTAGGTGATACTCGTGCTTCTTAAATAGCGAAGCATCCATTTCCATGTTCTTTTCCTAGTTTTTCCATGTTTCCACTGACAACACCAAGTGCATGTGAAATATTCGAACATTCCATCGCAACCATCAACATTTCTACTCCATTTGCATAAGGTACATGAGACATAATCATTTTATTCTTTACTACTAGGACATAAACTTCAAGAAAACTTACAATGGAAAGATAGAGATATTTATAGGTTTCACAAAGTTCATACACAACCTCATCAGTGACGACCACAAATTACATTTTTTCTCATCTTTTTATACTTTTATCCCCAAAACATGTTTTGTTGCTCTTAGATCAAAAGTCCTAGCCAACTGAGCCTTTAACTTGTTGATCTAAACCATGGTTTGCTTGCAACAAACATATCATCAACATAACACCAAGATAATGAATATGCCATGAACACAATGATCATACTCACTTATTAAGAAAAAATTGTTCACCATGAAGGAATCAAACATCTTGTACCATTGCCTAGTTACCTTAGGCGATACAATAATTCCTCGAGTTTGCAAACTAATCTCCCTTTGTGATCATGAACAACTTGTCATGGTAAATATCTCTGCTACTTATAATTTGTAGATAGTAGGATCAGTAGGATCTCACAATCTCCATCCCTTAGCTCCATCACTATATCCAATAGAGATATACTTCCTTGTTCCCTTGACCAAATCTAACCAAGCCATCCAAGTGAACCTTCACCTCTCACCTCTAGGTTGACTTCAATGGAGTCTCCTAATCCTTTTTAAAGACTTTATTACATGCAAACCATGTGCCCAAAACCATGACTTTTAACTAACTTTCCCCCCTTTTCCCATGACCAAAACCGTCCAAACTTCTAAGTCGGAGTATCCGAAAATACAACATGTTCCCCATTGTCACGTAGGTTTTCTAGACTTTATTGATGACATTTCAAAACTAAAACTAAGGTACTCATGTTCCCCTTGCTATCGCAATGGGAAACCAAATACTCTTCCTCACACCACAACTCCCAGCTATGAAAGTCGGGGCAACCAAATACTCTTCCTCACACCACAACTCCCACCTATGAAATTCCACCTAGCAGTCCATGTATTGTGCTTGATCTCAACATCATCACCATATCCATTGCTACCATCACTGCATCTAGTACCGCCTACGACATTACCACGCCTAGCATGGCCCTTGCTCATAGATGTAAAGCTTCCTTGTCTTCCACCTCATCCCATTTTCCCCATGTGTTGTGGTTTAACACAACTCTGGAAAATACATTAAAGAAAAAGCTCAATGCCACCAAAGGCTTCCGTTGCCTCATCCCATTTTCCGCATGTTTTGGGGTTTAGCACAACTCCGGAAATACATTAAAGAAAAATCTCAATGCCACCAAAGGCTTCCGTTGCAATATTTGGTCGCTATGTAAACATGTTGCCAACATTCCTTCTCCACCTAAATGGTGAGAAGTGATAAAGATCGAGATGAGTGCCACATCCAAGTGGACACAATAGATATGTAACAAATAGATTTGGGCTCGAAACCACAAACACCCAGAGGACCAAATGGATCAAACCTGCACCAGGTGGAACACCCCAAATTCCACCAGGAATCTATCGTCCCCTCACCCATCTATACCAATACGCTACCGGGGATCATTGGGTTCTAAAATCATGCCTACACCAACTCAAGCTAATTACACCAACTCCACATTTCGAACACTACAGCAACATCCTGCGGTCCAGGCCCACACAGATGTCACTGATGTAGATGCTTTTGTGCCTACTATTCACGCTCCTATGGTCGACGCCCAAGCCCCTACCCCTGTTATAGCTCAACAAGTTGTGATACCTACCGCTGCACTAGCTCCAACACTACAAGATCCTACGCGCGTCCTCCGCTGGCCATCGGGTGTGCACTCGGTATACCCCCAATGTGTGGTCACTTCCCTCCATGCAGTTGTCTCATTTTTCTGCTATCGTTGTATGCACAGCGAAACCGAGCTTCAGTTCTAGCAAAAACTACAGGAACAGCCAGCGGGAACCCTTTCACTTTCACAGACAGGATGTTTGTGAAAATGTTCTTCTTGTTTGAAACATGTCAAGAAATTTCCTCATGTGGTCACATGCAGATGCACATGTACATGGGCATGCATGCAATCTATTTATGAATTATTTTATATGGGCATGCATGAAATCTATTTATAAACTATTCAGGTAATTATGTGATATATTCATGATCAGTCTGTGTAATTAAATGATAGATATTATATATATGAGCATACCCATAGAAGTAGAGAACAATGGGAGTGCAAGCGAGTACATTATGTGAGGAGAGGATAGTTGTATGTTTATGAAGGCTATTGTAATTCTCCCTTGAATAGAAGACGACCATAATCATTATCCATATTTTTTTTTCGATTTAAGTTTCCACATAAATCACTGTGTCTTCTCTTTCTAACACTCCTCCCTACACAGTCAGGGCAATTTGATTCGGCCTCTGATCTTTATGTGCGAATTACCAGTGACCGAACTCTCCTTCTCTGTGCGCAAAGAAATTCACCACCTCTGCACGAACGGACCTTCCCTCGACTTTCATAGATCACCATTAAAGATAAAAAAAAAGAATAGTTAACAAACTTTGTTAAACACTTAGTTACCATTTACAAATAGAGAGGAAATAATCTATTTCAATTAATAATATATAAATTTGAATTTGCATTCAATAATATATAAATTTGAATTTGCATTGGGTAAAATCATAAACTCTTTTTCAAAATCCAAATGTTTAAACTCATTCATATTTTTACTAAAGATATGTTATATTTTTTAAAATTCCAACTACTCCACTTTAATATAAACATATACTCCACTTTAATGTATATAATTTTAATGTGAAATTGTGTCCAAAGTTAATATCTCATCTCTTTTCCAAATCCAAATGTTAAGACTCATTCATATGCTTACAAAAGATATATTATCATTTTTTAAAATTTCAGTTACTTCACTTTAATGTGAACATATACTCCATTTTAATGTATATGATGTTAATGTGAAATTGGATGCAAAATTAACATCTTTTCTCTGAGTTGAAACTATTTTAATGTGCATAATATTGTACTTAGTTTTGACATTTCTTTCCTTCTCTTTACCTCAAATCCAAATATTAAGATCCATAAAACATAAAGATATAGAAAATCTAATGTGGAGATCCATTTACATGATTCATCACAAAGAATATATTATCACTTTTTATTTTTCAATACACAACTTCATTGTGAACACTGAACTTATGCCCTAAGTTAATATGTGAATAACAAAAGATATACCAAATCCAATTTAATGTAAACTTATATCAAATTTAAATATTTGTGATGTTGATGTGAAGCACAAATGATATATTATGACCCATTGATGTTGAGACCCATTTATGTGTAGGATGTATTATCACTTTTTTTAAATTTCTATTAGTCCACTTTAAAGGTGGATGTATACTCTACTTTAATGATTTATAAGATGTTAATGTGAATTTGTGTACATAACTAACATTTTTTTTCTTAACTCAAATCATTTTAATATGTATAATATTGTACATTGTTTTGACATCTCTTCCCTTCCCTTATTCAAAATCCAAATGTTAAGATTCATAAATTTTAAGATTCATAAAGCACAAATAATATACTAAATCCAATGTTTATATCCATTCAAGTGCTTCGTCCCATAAATTATATTATCCATGTTTTATTTTTGAAAACCCAACTTTATTGTGAACTTATACCCTACTTTAATATATATCACACTTGATGTGAACACAATGAATATACAAAATCCAATTTAATGTGAACTTATAACCAAAATTTAATATGTATCATGTTAATCTGAATCACAAATGATATATTATCCCTTTTTTAAATTTTAGTTACTCCATTTTAATATATATATATAATGTTAATGTGAAATTATGTAGAAAATTTAAAATCTCTTTTTTTAACTCAAACAATTTTAATGTGTATGATATTATATAGAGTTTTAACATTTCTTCCCTTTTCTTGATTTTAAATTCAAATGTTAAAATCTATAAAACACAAATAATATACCAAATCTAATATTAAAAACTTTTTATACCTTGTTAAATCCAAATGTTAATATCTATAAAACACAAATAATATAGCAAATTTAATATTAAGATCTTTTTACATAGATCATCACAAAGAATATATTATCACTCTTTTATTTTTCAATACCTAACTTTATTATAAACTTATAATATATAATTAATTCACTCTAAAACAAAAAAAATATATATCAATTTAATTTGAATATATATATAAATAATGATGATGATGATTATCGTCCACTAAAACACAGAATTGGTCTATCATACCTTAAGAGGGTAAGTGATTACTTGTGATTCTTTAGCATTAAGAGAAACTTTTCAAGATCACCATACTTTTGTTTAGTTAAAAGGTTAGAAAGATTAATAATGTGATAAATATTTTGAAAATGAATAACTATATGTGTTATTTATTTATTCTAAATTTGAATATCTAAAATATATTATGAAATGATAATTGAAGCATGCTCTTCACCTCCAAATTATTAATATCAAAACAATTATTAGTATTCTAAGTAATTTGTTGGTAAATATTGAAATAAATTTTAAGCAATAAATTTATTATAAATATTAGCTTTAAAATTTTGCAAAACATTAAGAAAAAATAAAATGAAATCTTTATACAATCTCAAACAATTAATTGAAAAAGTAATTATAATATACACTAATTTTTTTTCAAACATATAATATGTAGTAATATTATTAATTTTATCTATGGTTTTTTATTTTATTTTTTATTTTTAAATTATTATATAAACATAATTTTTAATATAAATAAATATAATAAATAAATATTAAAAAATAATCTTAAGCTCCAACAATGGAAATGGTTATATTAGGTGAGTGGAAATCCAATACCATGGAACATCTCTAGTGGAAATTTATAAAAGGCTAGGGGTTGTTAAATTTAGTTCAATTATCACTAAACGACCTCACCATGTGATGGGTTTTACGTTAAGAGGGCCCTTTTAACTTTAGACCTCACCATGTGATGGATTCTAGGTTAAGGGGCCCCTTATAACTTTAGTAACGTTCATACAACGGAAGCTTATGACAAGTGACGGTCAATGCAACAAGATGCTAAAATGAATATTTAAAGAAATAAATAGTAAAATATAAATAATCTCTAGAGTCTATTGGTATGGATGTTTATGCAATGTTGTATTATTTATTAAATAAAAAAATATAACGTTATATTTTTTTATTAAATAAGTATAATCACATGCAATGTTGAAGATGTATTAAATAAAAAATATAACGTTACATTTTTTATAGCCAAAGTACAATGACATTAAATTACAAGTTAAAGTGATGATCATATGTCACTTTTTTATATATATATATATATATATATATATATATATATATATATATATATTAATTTTAAATTAAATATTTCAAATTTTATAAATTAATAAAAATATTTTATTTTTATAAAAATTAAAATTAATAAAAAAATTTACAAACTTTTGAAATACCTATGCAATCTCACGCAACTAAACTAATTGAAAGTCAAATACTATTTGACCAAAAACAATTACAAAGCAATTATAAAAATGTTTTAAATAAGTTACACTAAATACTTTATGATGTTTTATAAATATATTAAAATATAAATTTGAAAAAATATTATTTGGAATTTGAATATATATATAGTTGAGGTGAATAACAAATAATATACCAAATACAATGTATTTTTTGGGGTTGTGAAAAGAGATTATGATACAAGCCAAAAAGGAAAGTTGTGTTTTCTGAGATAGTGAGAGGTAAGATTGGATTGTTACCTTGGGAAATCGATTCAATCCTACCATGTCAAAAAATAAATCATAGACAAAATCTTATATGTAGAAAGACATAAAACATAACTTGAGGCTGAGCCTATGCTAAGCAACATGGCTTGACCCTTGGATGAACCGGTTCTAGTTCAAGATGATGAGATGTTTCTTTTCTTCATCCTCCATGTCATTGTTCTCTTCCTTCTGGATCATTGTACGAATCTTTCTTCCTAATATCTATGTGATAGACATAGGGTAAGTATAGATGAAATTGGGCTGCCATTTGCTCCATCTTCTCCTTCTTATCCCTTTGGTCTTCAACTAAATGTTTTGTACTGACTTCCAGATTACTAAGACAACTCAAGATCTCTTTCAACAGTTTTTTATGATCCCTATTATCCTTCTCACAATGTTGAGATCAAATGCTTTATCACAAGGAATATATTATCACTTTTTTACTTTCCCTTACCAACTTTAATGTTAAGTTATACCCTCTTAAATATATATGATGTTGATGTCAAATTAAATATATGTAATCAATGCACTCGCGTAATTTGAAAAAAAAACGCCCCATAGAAGGGAGAACGTGTCTGCGTTGTTTCTTTCAGGTTTTATTTTGTGAAGATCTTTTTTCATGTTGCAGCATTTTTCCAACTCATTTTATTTTCAGTGTAGTGTGGTACTCATTATGAGGTTTAACTCATTTTTCAGTGTAGTGTGGTACTTATTATGAGGTTTAACTCATTTTACAGTATTAATCATGAGGTTTAAAGTTTAGTTTTTTTTTTTTTTTTTAATTTAAAGGAATTTGTAATTTAATTGAGATTATCTGAATTAAGTTTAGATTCCAATTGAAATCTAACCTTCAGTTAGTAATAACGCGTAAACCTAATGTAAGCCGATATCATCATTCGACGGACCGTGAAAGGGATTGTATCCAAACAAGCTATTCTAGGGATCGCTCAAGGGATGGTTTCCAAACCGGCAACTTCTGAAATCGACATGGACGCCCGTAGGTAAAAGATAATATGAAAAGTCGGTTATTTGAAATTGATAATTTTGAAAATCTTTATGATGAGTAGTCTTGAAAATCCTTCTATGTTCCAAAATATGTTTTATATGATTTTATTATGAAAAATTGGTTATTTGAAAATGATAATTTTGAAAATCTTTCTCAGTTCCAAAATAGGTTTTATACATTTCTTCGTTTCAAAAATATTTTTATATAATGAATGTTTATATAAATATTTTTTTATTAAAAATTGGGAAATTTGTATTATCAAAAAAGGTATGGTAGAAAGATGGTAGAAACAACTGAAAGGTTACAAAGTCTTTTAATATTCCGGTCACTCCTAGGCCTCAATTGAACTACTCCTATAGTGATTGTTTCAAATACTCAAATGAAAACTTCACATAGAACAACCTTATATTTGGAAAAGGACTAAGAGGATAGAGCTCTCCTTTTGGCTTTGAGACTACATGTTCTTTCTTCTTATTTTCGACTACCATTTAATATTCATTTGCAGGTGTGGGGGCATTTGTGATGCCTATGATTCCTAGATTGTCTTGATATGAAACTTCTTGTTTTTCTTGATCCGGAATCTCAGCTCGAGCTTCCCAACGTGCCCATAGACGAGGGGATTGTTGGATCTGAAGTCCCTTATCAACTCCCAACGTGCCCATAGACGGGGGGATTGTTGGATCTGAAGTCCCTTATCAACTGCCTCAACTTCATTAGCCTCATCTTCCCAACTTGCCAAAGGAATGAAATTGGGGTGAACCTCCCTATCTTTACCCGAATTTGGAGAAGCCAAATCCTCTTGTTTCGCTAGGTTTCGAGGTGTTTCTTGCTGCTTCGCGAGCTTCCAAGGTGTTTCTTGCTGCATTACAGAATGCTCGATAATCAATGTTGTGACCTTGATATCCTCTATTTCATATTTTGAATCATCCAATGAAGGGTCCAGATATAGAGAGTCCACAATGGATGGATCGTTGTTGGCTTTCAAAGGAGCGTCTTTGGTCTCCTCCTTGGGAGGGGAAGCAATTGAAAAATTTTCCTTGGAAATAAATTGAAATAAATTGATGATCAATGTGAGATCCAACCCACCAGGTTGATTTTTTGCTTTAGAGTTTTCTTAGGACCCCTGGGGCACTCAGTTGCCAAATTTCCTTTGGAAAATTCTCTTCTTAAATCCATTTCTACACAAATTCGAGAATATGTGCATATACTGAAATTTTATGTTTCGGGGCTTCTAAAATGGAACCTTCCTAAAGCATTATCAATGGAACACAGAGATGATAAGCCCGAAAAATGTAGGGGAAGATTTGGGAGCCTAACCCAAAAGGATTCATACATACACCACAACTACTCGAAAATTGGGGTTAGTAACTAAAAATCAAATATTTATCTTTTAGAAGATCAAACTCAATAATGAAAAACCCTTGAGCATAAGGGTGAATGAAAACATCACCTTTCAAAACTGGCAACCAAGATTTCGAAATCAAACCATAAATATTAACAAGACGAGACCATAGACCATTAAAACAACATATGAGTCCCATAAAATTAAGACAAACTATTTTGAAAATAACACTTCCCCATAAGATTGGAAAGAGCCAAAACATCTTGCACCAAACAAGACAAAGGAACAAAATTCCTCTTGACAACATAACGAAAGAGCTGCCATGGAAGAACCAGAGAGAGAACCCTTGAAAAGATAGACCGACTACCCACCAGAGGATAGCAATGTTGGACGAAAAAGCCATTGCTGGAGTAGAACCTGCAAGCGAAATGACACAAGAGGCCACGAGCAAGATTGTTGCTGATCTTACACCGAGGATTAAAAAACGCCTAAAACCTAAATAATATCTACGAGAAAAACAATATCTATTGTACCTATTCATGAAACTAAAGAGAACCCTTGAAAAGATAGACCGACTACCCACCAGAGGATAGCAATGTTGGACGAAAAAGCCATTGCTGGAGTAGAACCTGCAAGCGAAATGACACAAGAGGCCACGAGCAAGATTGTTGCTGATCTTACACCGAGGATTAAAAAACGCCTAAAACCTAAATAATATCTACGAGAAAAACAATATCTATTGTACCTATTCATGAAACTACCTCCAATGAAATCATAAATCATATACTTTTTATTAGTTTTTAATCTTAATTTTTATATAAAATTAAATATTATTAATTACAATTTAATATCATATATTTATATATATATATCTATTGTACCTATTCATGAAACTACCTCCAATGAAATCATAAATCATATACTTTTTATTAGTTTTTAATCTTAATTTTTATATAAAATTAAATATTATTAATTATAATTTAATATCATATATTTATATATATGTAGGTTAAAGATTTTATCAAATGAAGATTTTTTATTGGGATATTTGTCTGAAATCAGAAATTGTTGGATTTGTAGATTTAAGTGATTAATCCGAGTATCTTTTTCGTCCAGGTTGAATTTTTCAGTATGCTGAATCCATTTCTGTATTCAGAAATGGATTTTGAACAAAAAAAAAAAAAAAGTGATTCCTATAAATTGATATAGCAGGATTCCAGTGAAAAAAACCATTTAATAAAACAGCTAACCAACACCTACATATATATAAAACAAATATAAAAAATCAATATTCCATAAATACAATATCATTAAATTTCCTAATCAACTTGGAAATTCCTTTTTTTTTTTTTTTTTGGGTTTAGAGAGCATCCAATGTCACGACTTTATTTCCGTTGAATAAGCACAACATTTATTTATTTTTTTTTAATTTCACAGCTTCTCAAACATAAATAATAAAGAAAATTTCCTTTTCAAAATCAAATAAACTTCATTTTCAGAACAGAGACTATCAGTTCGCCTGCTTCGGAAGCGTTTATCCAGCTATTATACGTTCAAAATACTTCCTTTTCAAAATTAAATAAATTTCATTTTCATAACCGAGACATTGCGTTCTCATGCCTCGAATGTGTGCTAAGCTTATCAAGCCATGTGTACTAAGCTTATCAAGCGATAATGCGTTGAAAATAGTATCCAATAGAATAATGCGTTGAATATAATATCCAATAGAAAGATAAGTACGATAGATTGACATTATCTTTTCTATTAGGAGAGTGTGCCAGGTATCTCTACATTTGTAAATGGTTCCATGTGATTATATGTTTATGTAGTAAGTTAATTATTTTTTAATGTGTCTGTTTTGTAAGTTACATATTTATGTAGAAAGGTGTATACCTATTGATAATGGGTACATTTAATATGGTTGTGATTTCAACCACTAACTTTTTCACTATTATATTTCCTTACTATTATAAAGAAATCAGTTTACATGTTTATTTTTTAACTTTTACTTAATCATATTTAAAATTTACTATGATGGCTAGTTGATTGCGACCTATGAGTGATTAACGTTTCATTTTCTAAAGAGTCCAAGTTTACCAACCACGATTTTTACTTCAACTGTTATTTAATACCCAAAACTAGATTATTTCGGTGTATGACTTGTGGCTATGCTAGTAAATAATTATAGTGAATAATAGTAATCATTAGTAATGAATAAGTTTATTATAGTAAGTTAATAATTGGTAATGTGTTTTTTTTCATTTTTTCATTTGCATAGTTCATAATTATAGTGAATAAGTTCAATCATTATAGAAAGTTAATCATTGGTAATGTGTTTCTTTCTTTCATTTTATCGGTTGTATAGTGAATAATTATAGTAAATAAGTCCAATCATTGGTAATGGTCTCTTCCATCTTGCCTATTAAAAAATAATTAATATAATATCTAATTAATGATTAACTTACTTCATAATGTATAATTTTCTTCTTCTTAATATCCATAAAATTCCCTTCCATTTTAACATCAATATTTACATTCCCTTCCCTATTTCTAAATATAATCTTATTTAGTTTTTGTATGTTTTATCTAATAAAAAGATGTTTTTTTGTATGTTGAAAATATTATGTAATGAAAAGATGTTAAAATAGTATGTAATAAAAAGATAAGTACGAAATCTTTCAATTTAATGCATAGGAAGATACTACCTCTCTCTTTTTCTGATATAATTATCAGCCAATACAAATTCACCTGTAAAATAACTATCCATTGTTAATTTTACACGAAGGTATACCTTAGTATTTTTCCGAACACACATACATAACCAGGAAGAAAAGTGATAGGGAACTTAAATATGTGATTGATTACATTAAACAGCAGTTTTCTTATACTCTGCTACACAGGCCATTAGGGATAGTGCTTGCACCCATTCTCTCCCCAATGATCAATTGGCTCTCTTTAGTTCACCTCATTATCACGCACCATTTAAGCGAGACGGACTGAATGTTGAATAGAGTACAGTAGCTATCCAGTAGCAGCCTAATTTATTATTCCAGGTACACTATGTTTGCTGCGGCTTGATTCTCGTAATCTCCATGTTATCTTCATGCTCAACGGGCTTGATTCTCGTAATCTCCATTGTTGTCCTCAAGCTCAACGGGTTTTCTGATCATATAATAATAGATGAACTGGAGAAGAATCTGGAGAAGTCTTTTGTTAAGGAGTGTCCTTGCAATATTAACAAATATTACAAGAACTATCCAAGGGAAAAAAAGACGAAATCAATTCTAATAACATTTGATAACCCTAATACACTTATTAAGTCGCACAGAACTCTGTAGCTTTTTATTGTGAAAGGATACAAAGCAGTCTAAAACAACACAGACTGCAGCATCCACAAGCCATGGCATATTTGGCTTTAGCTTTTTCCATTCCAAAGTCTTCACGATGATGCTGCATATATCAACATCAATAGGCAGATTTAGCAGCCACAATAGCTACTTTTCTCTTAGAACATATT
>SNQJ01S0007245.1:41586-60868 GCA_010110895.2 Picea sitchensis | reverse complement strand
CAAGAAGTGTATATACGCGGTTTTCTCCTGAACATTCATGTATATCTTTCTTGTGTGATTGGTTGCTGAGTTTGATGTTTGTTGGGTAATTTTTGATGGTTACTGAGTCTTCTTAGGTCTCTGTTATGAATGTTAAGTGCATGCAAAGTGATAGGAAACATTTCTTTGGTTGAATTTTCGGGCGGTGCCTTTATAATCATCCTTCTCATTGATTGTCCTTGCATCTTGGGTTGGGTGTTTTCTTCTTGATATCCTACTTGGTTTGTCTTTGACTGCATTCAGTAGAATCTCTATATCAAGTTGTTGTTCAGTCCTTTCATTTTCATTCTTTTATATTGAAAATACAAAAATATTAAACATTTTCCATTGTTGGCATTTGATCTTCTGGGTTCTTATCATTGATCTTAGTACATGTACAAAAATATTTCATCTTATTTTGAATTGTAGAATTGAAAATTGCATTTTGAAAAGCTTATCATTTATTGGGAATTGAAATTAGCACTTTTCATTTTATTCATACTCAGTTATTTTACTTTCTTAGTCACAACATCATTAGTTTCACTACTGCACCTTTTTGAGTTAGAAAGGCCACTAAAATAAACGCTGATAATTTAAAATTGATTAGAAACAATTTTATTTTATAGGGTGCACAAACTAGCTTAGGATTTAGAGCCTTGGAATAGGATTTTGTGAGTAAACTTCTCCAAGGCTATTAAATCAACATATGTGTTTGACTAAGGGAGTGGTGACATCCATTGTATAATGGGTGACATAAGGAGGTTCCACTTACATCGGAGTTAAGCATGAGGTCGCGTGAGGTTGGTTGAAGGGATATCCCCCCAATACCTTCTTAGCGTCAGATATATTTATGGCGATCTATTCATATATGGGGATATTTCTAGTACCTTTACCTCTATGAGAGGCGGTGTTTTTGAGATTTCAAGCTTTGTTACCCTGCCCATACGGTGGACCTAAATTACAACTATTCACCTGTGCATTGGTTATATTGTGGTTGCTTAGTTTCTTGACATATGTAGAACATAGGTTACTTACAGGGGTTATTCTGCAGGTACCCTGGGGCAAATAAGGGTCGGAAAAAACAAAACCTTTATGGAGGATTACATCTCTGGGGGGATCTGACTGAATGGTTGTTAAGACCACGAGGGCCCTTATAGCTCATTATGATACCTCCAATATTTGACAGGGTGTCTCGTGCCCCTCTTGGGAGAGGCATACCTACTTTAGGGAGGGAGGCCATTTTCAACCACTTTATCCTGCTTGTGTGCATATTGGCCTTTTGTTTATCTTGGTGTTCTCTTTTATTACTAGTTGGCCTTAGGATTTGTTTTTACATCTCAAGTATTGAGTCATTGTGGAGCCAGAATAGCTTCCTCGTTGGTCTCATTGTTTGTTACGAATACCAGTGCATCTTGAATCTTTTCTTTCTAAAAGACATAAATTTATCAAACATGGTACACACACCTCCAATTACTATGCTTGTGATCATATAAGGATGAGTACTTAATAGAGTCAGAAAGATATTGGGAGTCCTTCTACTCCCATACCCACTATAGTTAACGGTACTCCTTCGACACCTTCAACTACAATGGTTGTAGTGTCGAAGGTTCCTACCATTACTATTGTTCATCCTATAGTGAATACTCAACCTATAGCCAGGAACCCTTTTGGGTACCTTTGTCACTAACTAGGCTACAATATTCATTCAATCCCTATGACCTCTTGCCCTTTTTCTTATGGCATGCCAAATTTCGCATCACAATTTTTATCCTCCATCCCAACATCTAATCCAAATACCAGTATTGGACTTGAGGGCATGGCTCCTTCACATACTTCATTTTCATTTGGTGGTTCTTAAGTCCAAAAACTGACTCCTATAGTCTGAGGCCTTCCTCCTTTTCACCCCGATTCTAATCCTAGCCCGAATGATCTTGGATGGAGTGGTCAACCTGGTGGACAAGCTATTGCTTACGGTCCATCCTTTACACCTACCTCCTCTGCACCAATTCTGACCAACACGCTTTTCATGATGAATCCACCTTTATCCTCCGAATTCACACCCATAGGAGGTCAGTTTCATACCTTGGGCAACCCCCAACTTGGAGTTACTCCGGTTGTGGGCAATTTTTACAATTCTCATCATAACGTTCCTATTGGAATGGTTCCCAACCAATCCTTCATGAATCATCTTGGAGGAGGGTCTCACAATCCCAGATAGGGCCATGGTACATACCGAAACCCTGGATGGGTTGTGATTCCCCAACAACAATCTTTGTTTGGTTCTTGGGGCCAGATGTTGCAACCCTGTCTCCCTTTTCTGGATACGCTCAATCTTCCATAGTTGTCTAGATTAAAGAATGACCCTACACATCATGATCTGACATGGGCCCCCATCCCAACCAAACTAACTTCGGATATTCAAAAATTTGAAGGCAAGATTGGTGAGGATTTTGTTCATCATGCCACTACGTTTCATCTTTGGTGCTCTTCGAATTCCCTTAACGACGATTCTATTTGTTTAATATATTTTCAATGCACCCTCATGGGGGTTTCTAGAAAATGGTACATAGAGCTACAAGGGGGGATGTACAAAACTTTTGATCAAATGGTTTTAGTCTTCCTCAACAACTTCCAATTGCCAGTTCGTTATGATGCTAGCATAGAAATTTTTTCGGCCTTTCGTCAGGACAAAGCCACCCATATCTCGGATCACATCTAAGAGTGACATAGATGGAAGAGGTTGATCAAGTCTTACGTAGCTATAGAATTCCTACTAGAGTGGTTCCTTAAGTCTCTACAACTGTATATTCCGAAGGATGTTTCTACATCCAGGGTTACATCTGAGGATAAAGCGATTGTTAAATCCCAATAGCTATATCTTATATATACTTTGTCTAGGATGTTATATGATATTATTCCAGATGCACCAAGGTCAAACTATGACCCTAGATAAAAGGTCGGGCCTCATGCCAATGGAATTGTAGGCTTTGCCAATGTGAAAAATGCAGACTTTGTGACAAGCCAATTGAAAGAGTTGTCTCTAAACCAGTCTATAGGAGGGCCATCTTTGTCTGTTTCCTCCACTCCCACTCAGTCAATATATGTACATTATGTGCAATCGTCGACCAACCCAAATGGTAACCAGTAACCAGGAGGGAATAAAAAGAAAGGACGTGGTAACAATCATGAGGGTAGGAAGAATAGAAATAAACCTAAGGACATCAATAATAATAAGAAGTCGAATAAAAATGCTGGTGAGGGAAAGAAAGAAAGGAGGAAGGTGAAGTTTCCCTGCAAGCTTTGTATAGATGATCACCTAACCCACTTATGCCCCAAACTTGTGGAATATGTGAGGCTTTTATCTCTACCTTCTGTTGTGATAACTAATCCTTTTCCACAAAATAAACGCATGGCCTAGAGCTCCTCGAATGCCAGAAATGATATGAGTGGGATTAAAAACCCACCGACACAAGATAGTGACCATATATGCATAAATATGGTTAAGTATGAGGTTAATGTAGCCACTTGGTCTCACGATTACAGTTCTTCGCAGACTCTACCTAGTATAGAGTCTCCCCCTCCTCTGGAGAGGCCTTTACAAATCAAAAAACTAGATCCCCCACTTGTATTCTAAAAGGAGTACTCAAGATATCTACCCACAATCCTAATGCTAGATCCACCCATAATTAATCTATTGTTGAGGATATGGTTCAAACCCCATGTACGATGTCGGCTTTGGAGGTACTTCAAATGTGTCCTTCACAGAGGAATTCCTTGTTATCTTCGTTAGGAGCTCTAGATCCCTATAGCTATAAGGTTATCAAGTTTGACATCACAGATGTGAAGCCTTACTTTCCTTACCATGTGGAATTCCAAATCCATGTGGGTTACTCAAAGTATACAATCAAACATATTGTTATTGATGAAGGCGTTGCAACATGCATGATGTCCCTGGTCTATTGGAAATATCTAGGCTCTACGACCCTCTCTCAATCTCCGACCATATTGACTACTTTTGATGGTCATTCTTTCCTCCCTCACGGTATTCTTCCTGCCTTCCCATTATATTTAGGTGGGAAGATGCTAGAGGTGGATGTCGAGATGGTTGATGCACCCCTAGAATACAACTTGTTACTAGGACGTAATTGGACTTATGTTATGACTGAAGTCGTACCGTTCATCTTCCATACTCTTTTCATTCCTCATGATGGGAATATCATGACGATCAACCAGTTGTCCTTTGCGTATGCTAGACCTAATGCATCGGTTGGACCGTTAATCCCTGTGACTAACAATTCTTAGCTAGCAACTGAGATTATCCATGTCGGAATGTATTCATTCCTTATGGGTATCTTCGACTTAATGGCACCGGTTCATCATATACATGCCATTTTGAGTAGGTCTTCTTCATCAATGAGGTTCATTCCTTTCCACACTTCATATTTTAACGATACTTGGACCCTACCTTCCTTGATTGTGTCTTGTGAAGGTCAGTCACATATTGGAATGGCTATGCCACTATCAAAAACAAAAATAGTGTATCAGGTTGTTCTTCACTCTTCCATCGATCCAGATCATGTTGCCTTGTAGACGGACGAGAAAGATCTTATTCTCAAGCCCATATGGTCCACTTCATCAGCTTTCTCATGTGACTACCTCGATGATACTTTACCCTCGGATGAAGCAATCGTAGAGGCCATGAATGGTTCTGAAAGTCTATGGGATGATATGCACCATCACTCTTATTTTCTCCCAGAGCTTTCTAGAATAAAACAAGATTATTTTAGATCTACCTTGAGAAAGATAGTCAGTCATGTCATAGTTCCACTTGATATGCACAACATTGATGCTGAAGGAAACATGGAAAGTATCTCTCCTACTGTCACGATCGATATCTCTTGTATTCCTGGCAAGGTTGAAAATGTATACATCGGTATAGATTTTTCACTGGAAGAAAATTTGATCTACACTGAGCTCTTCAAAGAATTTTGCAATGTATTCTCTTGGTCCTATGAAGAGATGCCAGGAATCGACCCTCAAATTGTCGAACATGATATTAAAACTTACCCGAATTCTATAACTATTCGGCAATGACTTAGAGCTATCAATCCTAGGAAGGCCCTTGTTATTAAGGTAGAGGTAGAAAAACTACTTAACGTTGGATTTATCTACCCGGTTCCCTTGACTAAATGGGTATCAAATCCTATTCATGTGAATAAAAAGAAAGTAACCATCTGTGTATGCATGGATTCTCATGACCTGAATAAGGCCTATCCCAAAGACAACTTCGTGACAACCTTCATTAATCATATTCTCAATGAGTGTGCGAGAAGATATTTTTTTTCTTTTGTGGATGGATTTTTAGGATATAACCAAATTTAGATTGAGCTTGAGGACCAACATAAGATGACATTTATTTTTCCTTGGGGTACATTCGCATACCAGAAGATGCCTTTCAGCCTTAAGAGTGCCAGAGAAACCTTCCAACAAGCTATGACCTTCACATTTCATGATCTCAAGCATATAGTCAAAGCCTATCTTGATGATCTCACTGCTCACTACTGTAAGAGAGTGGATCACCCTACACACCTTCGACTAGTTTTTGAAAGACGTCGCCATTACTGCATCCATTTGAACCCTCATAAATGCATATTTTTCATTAGGTCACGTCGACTTCTAGGGTTTTTAGTCTCTGATACTGGGATCACGGTGGATACATTGAAGGTTGAGGCAATACTTCGATTGCGTCCCCTGTGCACTATTCATCAAAGTCAAGGTTTACATGGGAAGGATAACCTTTTACGATGGTTTATAGTGAACTATGCCAATATTACTAAGGGTTTCATGTGTCTCTTAAAGAAGGAAACTCATTTTGTCGGTGATAAGCGAGCCTAAGAATCCTTCGATGCTTTGAAGAAAGCCTTGGTATCAACCCCTCTGCTGATGTCTCTTGACTCTAGTAGAGACTACTTGCTTTATATTGTCATTTCTGAAGAGACGATTGGTATGGTGTTGGTTCAAGAGGATGACAAGCTCAGTGAGAATGTCATTTACTATCTTAGTCGAACCTGAACTCCAATATTCTCTTGTTGAAAATATAGTTTTGGCTTTCATTCATGCAGTTTGATGATTACGACACTATGCATTTATTTTCAAAACTATTGTGGTTGCTTATGTCAATCCATTTCAATATGCCCTTAATAGGCATATCATAGGGGGGGAATACAATAAGTGGATTGTCATTTTACAAGAATTTGATGTCGATTTCGCTTCTGCAAAATCCAAGGAATCGCTAGTTTTTGCAGAGTTAATATGGACTTCCCTCGATCACGTGAAGATTTTATTCATGTTGATTCATTTGCAGATGAATACATTTTCTTTGTCTCATCGTCAAACCCCTGGTATGGAGATATTGTTGTCTATCTTCAAACTTTTAAGTTCCCTCAGCATCTCTTGAGAGATGACCAGTGGCGTATACGATCCCAAGCTAAGAACTACCTTATCATCGATGACACTTTGTATCACCAAGGAGTAGAAAATATATTGTGTCATTTCATGACTCACGAAGAAGTTGAGTCTATTCTAAATGACTGCCATAGTGGGACTTGTGGTGGGCATCTATTCGGGCTTGTGACAACCCATAAAATTTTGCGAGCTGGTTATTTTTGTCCAACTATTTTTAAAGATTGTGTTGAAGCGGTTAAGAAGTGCCACCCCTGCCAGGCGTTCACTAGGAAGAGTTTCTTGCATCCATCCACTCTCCATCTAGTCATTACCTTTGGTCCCTTCTCTAATTGGGGGGTTTATTTTGTGGATTGCAACCCAACTTTGGTTCGGGGGAATCAACACATTATCGTGGCCATAGACTACTTTACTAAGTTGGCTGAGGCCATGACTATAGTTAAATCCGATGGTAAAGCCAATGCATTTTTTTTGTTCAATCAAATTATAGGCAAGTTCAGAATCCTAAGTGAGATTGTCACTGGTCATGGAAGTCACTTTCAAAATTAAATGATCAAAGAATTAGCATCGAAAATGAGGATTAAACATGGTCATTCTTCCCCTTAATACCCCCATGAAAACATACAAGTAGAGGCTGTGAAAAAGTCTCTCAAGACCATCTTGCAGAAAACTATTAGCTAGAGTAAATCTGACTGGAATATCATGCTTTATCGGGCACTTTGGGCATATTGAACCTTGGTTAATACTTCCACCATTTTTTTCCCTTTCCAGTCAGTGCATGGTGTGGAGTCGATCCTACCTATTGAATGTGAAATCCCTTCTCTTAGATTGGCAGTTACGCTCCTACCTGACACTTCTGATCTCGAACAATGCCTCGTACACCTAGAGAGTCTATATGAGCAACGTCGTGACACCTCCATGACTATCGAAGCAAATAAATGGCGTTTCACACTGCAATATGGTATGTTTGTCTATCCTTGGAAGTATGTTGAGGGTGACTTGGTCCTTCGATATGACCAAGCCAAAGAACCACTAGGGGCAAGAAAGTTCAAACCCATGTGGCACGGTCCCTATATTGTACGACGTGGATTAGAAGAAGGAGCCAATGAATTAGAAGATTATGGAGGGAATATGTTGGATGAGCCCAGGAATGGGCTCTACTTGAAAATATATTACACTTGAGCCCCAATATTGTGCATAACACTTTGTATACTATTGTATTTTAGTGTATATATATTTTCCCTCTTTCTTATCTTCAACTTGCTTATTGAGTTTTCCCTTGGTTAGCAGATGCCAATAGAGTCTTCGGTATACTTAGCATTCACAAACGAGGTCAGTTATCATACACAAAACTTGGATTCCTCCACTTGGGTTGTTTACTCACCCAAGGGTATATTGGTGTCTTCAAGTGGTGTTTTCCTAGGGACATCAATGAATAATGTGGCATAATATAGCATTGTTATAGAACTTTTACATGATGCCATTTCACATCGTATTCACTCTTTAAAAGTTCGCTTGGACTCCCAGTTAGTAGTATGTCAGTTGAACGATAGTTACCCTGTGTGATACCATACTCTACTCCGATGATTCTTACGGGTATGATTTTTGGAATGACATTTTGATTTTATTACTTATCATCACATACCTAGAAGTTTTGTTTATGTATCTGATGCATATGCTAATTTTGTTTTAGATTAGCATTTGTCACATAACTAAAGAAATGAAAACACTTTCATCAATGTACACATTCTAATATAAGTAAAGATGAAGACCAATGTTTTTATATATTTCATCTCTCCAAAAAATATGGTGTTATAGTACAAAATTGGGGCTCTTTTCTCAAAATACATATATGTTCGATCATACAATAATCATGAGATCTACGCTTGTGGTGCCATATGGGTGTCATGATAGAATATTATGATGTTTACGAGATGCCAAAAGAGCCGTACCCAAGCACGAAGCACACCTACCATCTGTTGTTGCATCGACTCTGACATATTCTCTACCTAAACCATGGGATTCCTTTGCGTCAAACAAAATAGGTTTCCCTGCACATTTTGAAGCACTCTATCAACATCCCCTTCCGCTGGATCATGTCCCCGGTGCCTCCACTAGTGTCATGGAAGTCTGTCTGATTGTCGTGGACCCACGTCTGCATCACATACATGTTTAGTTAGTACTTGACATCATACAATTTTGTTTTTGTTTTCTTATACAAAAATACAAAAACATGAAATTTTCAAAAACTTTTGCATACCTATGTATTTGTACGAGGAAATTTATGGTAACGACATCTTCGGATCTCCTATGAAGTCAATCCATGCATAAGGGTAGTCCTCCAGATCCACCATTTGTTGACTCCACCAGAAGAAAAAATCGTCGTTGTAGGGTGTTGGCATGCTACCACCTCACTACCACCTCATCACCTTGATCCATTGTGCCATGGTTGGATCGCGAGGTCCATGAGGAATAATATCGACTCTGGGGCCGAACCCTGGAACCTGCATGAATAAAAAACTACAAAGGATAGACATAAACCCGAAGTTCCTCTTTCTACCCAGTTTTTAGTCTGTCAGTTGGCTCTTCATGTTGGCCAGCATTCAAGTGCACCATTCATAAATCGTGGGTCACAAGAACTCCATTGAATAGAACATAAGTGGCCTCAATGCTTGGTGCAAATAACATGACCCTATGATCCATGTCAACAATAGGACAACAATATTGAGACTTAGATTGTTGATCTCTTTGATCGGGAGTTGGATCCCTACATTATCGGTTCCTACAATGCAATGGGTGGCTATGTAATCCTCTATGTTCATGCCACTCCAAAATCCCTAGGATTTGTGGTTGACCATCTCAGCCCAATGCAACAATCTGGTCAATACAGATATGTCCTCAACTTCAATCCTCAATGGTTGTCCATAAAGGTTGAAGGTTTCCATATCTGGATCCCAGTAGTTCACTAGCATCTGGAGTCGTCTCACTTGAGCCATCATACCTTTGAGAGCACAAAACTTATATAGCCCACATATTTTTAAATCCATCTAGGCCCATGGATCTCTCTCCACTGCAACATCCACCTCTTCATGCTCTCTTTCTCTCCACTCTAGTACCATCCTGCAAGATTAAAACCATTTTTTGAGTTAGTGACATTTTAAAAACCATATCCACGAACTTGTACGCGAGCTATAGTTTACACAGTCGCGTATAGGGTTGCTTATATGCTGGGTGTTTTGAAAACAATCATGTATAGGAATGCGTATATGCAACCTGATTATATATAGCCCATATATACCCTAGTTTTTAACTTGCACCTCAAAATGCTAAAAAAACGAGACATGATTAAAAATTTTAATCCACTAGAAATAAAGAGAGGAGCAAGATGAATTACCTGGTCCAAACGGTCGTTGTTTCCATCACTCATGGCTCCTATAATCAACAATTGAAATTCGGGGGCAAATTTGTCCAAAATGCATCATTTGGGTAAAAAATACAAATGGTATAGTAAATTTGTTTTTTTTTTACTATTTATACAAAAATGTTACCCACTTTGCATAGTTTTTACTAATATTTTTTCCTAATGGACTAATACAGTAGTGGATGGAGTTAGTTTTGGTGGTTTTATCCAAGGATTCTTATAGTTTTTAGTGCCATGTGACCCATTCATAACTTTCGACATGGATTTTTCAACCAACATATAGGATAGGCCATCAATCCATTGTGCACATTTGCATCATCCTATGACTGCACCTCATATACCTTAGGTACAAACCCATTTAGTAGTGACACAAAACATTCTTTCTGTAATTAGAAGTGTTGTTATTGAATTGTAGAGACTTACCAAACATGGGTGTCATAGTTAGATCCTCGACACCATTCAGTGCTCGTTAAAATATTTTTTGTACGTATGACCGAGAGTCCCTTATAGATAATACATGACTTTGTGTTTGAAACTCATTTCTTAATCATAAGCATGCTAGCCTATACCTAGCAGGACTCCCAATGAGTCTGATTTAATCTCTTTTTTGACTCTCTCAAAAAGAGAAAAGATTTCTAAGTGAACTTGTCTCTTTCAGACTTGTAAATTGGATTTGAAAGGACATCTATTTGGTGTAAGTTTACCTCTTTTTCAAACCAAGTATAATAAGATTACGGAAAATGATGTTTTTTTGGCGTTAATTTGTAATTGCATCTCATTCTCTTGCTTGCAGTATTGATCCTATTGTTGGTTCTTGCTTTTTCATTATAAGTCTATCACCTCAACAATTTTCATCATCAACCAAGAAGAGCCTTGTTTATATCCTTTGCAGCTTGACACCCTATACCCCAAGAGGAAAAGTTCCCTCGAGTGTCCATATCCTGCATGTACCTCCTTGCATTGATCATAGGTATGTTCCACTGGTGGAACTAGTTGCTTATTAGCGACACTCATTTTCTCCTCTGTATCATAGAATTCATTTGACTATGAAAAAGAAAACAAAAATGGGTGGGAAAAGAATGTTATCTTACATTGGTAGTAGTCGTGTCTCCTTTGAAAAAAGCACAAACTTTTGAGTCCACTTTTCATCAAAATTTTGGGTTTAGCATGACCTTCGGATGCTGAGCTCATTACTTATAGTTTACTCCCCTGACTGGTTACTCTTCCATTCCCCATGGAGATTTTGATTGGTGTCTCCTGTATCACAAAGTTTCATCATTGATTCTATGCTACCAGAGTCTTCCATATGTCTCATGCTCTTGTTCAAAGGATGTCTATCATCCTGTGTCAACCATTCCTTAGAAATCTTGACTTTGCATGTCATCCATACCCTTAGTGTGTCTCGGAGTTACATGAAGTTGTATTCCTACTGTGCACCCTAGTCCTACTTTCATCATTGGTAGGTAACCTTGAACCCAACAGTAGAAATTTCATCATTGGTCGTTGAATGGGGGGTTTCCCTTGTGCTCGACAGCAAGAAATCTATTCAAACATTGGTATTCATGCAGTGTCTTGGATTCCATTAGCCTTACTGGTGGTTTTCTCTCCTTTGCCAATAATGTTCCTTATTGGTTGCTATTCAGAGAGTCTTTTTCATGTACCTCTTGCATTTGGCACACACAAAATATGCACAGGGTTATTGGTTTGCGAACATGTACTTTGTCCAATTTCCTCCAAATCATCAAGCTCCTGCTTTTGACCTCATGCTGAATGATGAGAGATACCTCAATGCTCTCCTTTAAGAGGGTCTCCTTCCATCGACTTCGTCCCATCTATTCTGGAAACGAGACCTAGAGTCATATGAGTACCTAGAGGCTTGCAGTCATTAGTGATAGGTTCTCCTGCCATTGACAGTTGGGAATATAGAAATATCCCCTAATCGATGGATTCTTCAAGTGTTTGACCTCAACACCTTTATTCACACTTGTAATAATGTACTGGGTGCCTCAATATCGACTATCATTATTGGTAGGTTGTCTCACATTTGTTAACAGTATACCTTAATTACTGGTAATCAAATGAAGTCTCATTGTGTTCGACCTCAAATCCATTAATAACACAATGTATATTTTCACCTTTGCAGGATCATATAGAAGACTTGAAGACATCATTCCATAGTCGCAACTTTCCTGAGTTTTTTCTATATTTCATTGGACCAGTACTTATGTGACTTCAATGATCATGGGAGATGAGATTGTACTCCACTTTATACAGATATCTTCATATTGATTTTGAGACTGGTTTTAATGGGCCTTGTTTGTGACTATGACAACCTATGGCATGTAGCCACCTTTTTATTTCCTATTCATGGCCATGAAAAATTGTTTGGTATATTTTCACTTGGATCTGCAGTGTAATTCAAATTGGCAGCCATGTGTGCAAAGTCAGTACAAATTGTAGTATCCTCATGAGAAACCACTTTGTCTAGATGGGTATCGATTACTCCACTTCTGGGTATTATAATGTATTTCAACCATCGCAGATACTCCTCTGACCTCACACATTAGGGAGCATCTGTTGTAGCAAGATTTTCCTCACCCTATGCAAATTTGTTTTTTTATTTATTTTTATTTTTACAAAGGGAATTGGTAACAACAACATTATCATACTCGCGTGACACGGGGTTGAATCCTGTCGGCTACCTTATAACCCCTAGGGAGAAACTCACAGCCCGCAAGCACACCCTCCAAGTAAATTGGGGTGAGAATCGACCTTGAGACCTCTTTTTACATATTTCCTTCCATTTACACAGCACTTGCCAATCGGTCTACACCCTTGTGGGCCACCCTATGCAAATTTTCTCAGAAGGCCTTTTTCCATTTCTCTATGCAGAATTAAAGTCCCCTTTTGAAGTTCCCAGAGATAAAAATAATATGTTTCCACATATACACACCCTAACTATTATACAACACGTGTATATGGAGGTTGCACCATTACAACTGGCATACATCGGGTTTTGTGCCCAAAATTAAAAAAGGTACTAGGTATCCATGTCATGTCATGGGATCCATGATCCTTGACCTTCCATATACTAGAAATGTTCTGACTCATCCCTTCAGTTCCATTTCAAGGTTATAAATGTGCCATCTCCAAGCTGTGGAAAAGAGGAGAAGAATTCAACTTTGAGAGAAAAGTTACTATGGATAAATTATTCACTTCATATTGAGTATGCATCCTTTTATCCTTTTAATTCTAAACGCATTGTTCAGCCCCCAAGATCTTCCCCACTTGGTTGAGAATATCATTGTCTCTCTTATATGAGCTTGCGCTCGGTGGGGGATTAAAGTGGTGGAGGCCCAACTGGAAGGGAATTAGTTTCTTGGTTCTGAACCATGCCAATATGGAAGTTGGTAATTCATTCTCTTCTGTGGATTGCATTTTAATAGAAATACTGTTTTCTCATCCAATTAATGTCTTGCAAATATTTTAATTGTTATTCCATGGGCATATTTGTTATGAATATTGATGGATTATGCTATTGAATGTGATAAATTTATATATTATCACCATACACTTGCGTTTCTTGGTTGGGGAGGACAAGTTGAAGGTGTAATTATTTGATTCAAGTGATCAACTATCCTACTTCATCAGACATCTGGATGAGGTAGGATCTTTATCATCAGACATCTGGATGAGGTAAGATCTTTATCATGTCTTGTAACCAAATTTGTTTATATATCATAATTTGAGATTAGATTTGATTAAGATGAAGTCCATCATTGAGGACTTGAATAATTATCTTGTATTGAAGGTGTAATTATTTGATTCAAGGTAATTAGTTGAACGCCCTGATGAGGTAGGATCTAAAATTTCTTGTTAGAAAATTTGTTTATATGTCATAATTTTGAGATTAGAGTTTATTTTTGCAACATTTCCATCGTTGTGGTTTACCCTATGCCATAGAGATATTTTTGTTGTAAAACTATTGCTTCTATTATTTCCTTTATTACAAACTTTATTTATCATGTACATAATCAATATACTAACCTCTAAAACTAACCGATAAATTTGCACTAGCCTAGGTTGTATTATCCCAAGGCTCTAGTTTTCCTTTTGCTATTTCTCTAAGTACAAAATTATGAAGTTGTTTAATGTTGTTGTTGTTGTTGTAACCATTATTACAACCATCATTGAAGCCCCTTAACAACACTTAAACTATCCATAAAACAAACCAACATTTGTGTTAGGCAAGCTTCTATCAACATATACTTCAAAGTGTTTTATTCCAAATTGTCTAAAACTAAGTATTTTTCTGAAGTGGCTTTGTTGTTGTCATCATTATTTATTTGTTGTTGTTACAAGAGTTTTTCTAGCCTATTTAAGTCAATTATTGACTTATTTTAAATCTTGAAATTGTGAGAGACAAAGTACTATCAAATTGCAAAGTCTTTATAACATTTTTGTCATCATAGCTTGAAATTTCTAGACATATTTGATGTTGCTATATATTTACCTTTTTTAGTGTTTCAGTAGCATATTTATATTTTGAAGTCACTGATTTGAAACACTGATATCATTGGTTATCACTAATTTTTTTTGTTTCATTCCTAAGGGGCAAGTATCATTCACCTTGAATTTCTGAACCCCAAAGAATACCATGACTTTCTTCCTTTGAGTGGCCTAGAGAGGGGTGGGTTTACCTTTTTCTATCTCCCTTCATGTTATAGCAAGAATTTACTCACCCCATGAAATCTTGCACACAAGGCTCTTTTTCCATTTCCCTATGCAGATTTAGTCCCTTTGCAAATCCCAGATCTAAAAATACATTTCTTCCACATATACACACCTTGCCTACTATACAACATATGTATACACATTTTTCACCATTTCATAACCCGTGTACATTGGGAAATATGCCCAAAATTGAAAGGTGTTGGGTTTCCATGTCACATCAATGAGATCAATGATCCTGGGCCTTCCATATAATGGAAATGTTCTCGACTGCCCTTCGGGCCTAATTTGAAGGCTATAATGGGCCTTTTCGAAGCTATGGAAAGAAAGAGAACAATTCACTCTTTTGAGAGTAGTGCTACTCTGGAGGTATTATTCACTTCACATTGAGTCAACTTCCATTTATCCTTTAAGTCTAAACATAGTAGTTCAACCCCAAGCTCTTCCCTTTGCTGATTGAAATTCATTGTCTCTCTATATGAGCTTTCCTTTGGTGAAAGATTGAAGTGGTGGAGGCCTAAACTAGAAGGAACTTTGCTTCTGCTCTGAACCAGGCCGACATGGAAGTCTGTAACTTATTCACTACTGTTGATTATATATTAATAGAAATACTCTTTTTCTGGCCCAATTGATATCTTGCAAATATTTTAATTATTATTCCATGGGCTTGTTTGTTATGAATGTTGATGATTATTATTGAATGTGCTAACATCATATATTATCACCATATGCTATGTTTCTTGGTTGTTGGAGGACTAGTTGTATATTGCTTTGGGTCAAGTGTTCAACGGTGGAATTCATCGAACGCCTGGACGAGGTGGGACTCTTATATTGTCTTGCTAGAATATTTGTTTTATATAGAATACTTGAGAATGGAGTTGATTTCTGCAAATTATTTCTGTCTGCTGTGGTTTACCCTAGCCATAGAGACATTTTCCTAGTAACAAATTGAGACCACACTGGGATTGAATCTTCTTTTGGGGGTTTGGAGGTTTTCCTCCTTAGATTTCTCTCTTTCATATTGAATTTCTTGTTGTATCATTACTTGACAACCTCTATTCACTCAAGTTCGAGTCTTTCATCGTTATCCTTATCCTAGCTGTGTTTTTCACACATGTACATGGATTTTCTCTTGTCAATCACGTATATACGCATGATGTCCTTATGAGTCGCTAAGACATACATGCTTTTCCTCCATTGAACAACATGTACATCAATATTTGTTGCTTGACTGCTGTGGGTTTGCCGTTGCTGAGTAGGCTCTTTGATGATTTCTTAGTCTCTTTGGGTCCTCAGAAAGGACCTATGTCCGGGAATGACAGAAACATGTCTTTGGTTGAATTTTCATGGTGACATTCTCATCATTCTTTCATTTTGATTGTCCTTGTACATTGGGCTGTGTGTTTTTCTCCTTGATATACTACTTGAGTTGTCTCTGTCTATACAAAGTAGAGATCAAGTATATCAAGTTGCTATTCATCCTTGCATTTTCATTTTCTTATATTGAAAATACAAAAAATAGGCATTTTACATTGAATGGCATTTTGACCTCTTGAGTGTTTTTGTCATTTTATCTTAGTGCATGTAAAGAAAGATTGCATTTTTATTTATAATTGTAGAATTGAATTGGAAATTGCATGTTTAGGAAGCATATCATTCATTGAAATTGTTAGAACTTTTCATTGCATTCATATTCATTTATTTTACTTGTCGAGTCATAAAATAACTAGCTTCATCATCACACACCTTTTGAGTAAGAAAGGCCTTTAAAATTAACGCTATAATTTAAAATTTATTACTAACAATTTTATTTTTCTAGGTTGTACAAACTAGCTTAGGATTTATGCCTTGGAATAGGATTTTGCAGAGTAAAATTCTGCAAGGATATTAAATTAACATATGTGTCTAACTAAGGAGTGGAGAAATCCATCAGATAGCTTCCAGAATATCATGAGGCTCCTCTTACATTGAGCAAGCAATAAGGTCGTGAGTTCGGCTGAAGGACATCCCTGACCTTCTTAGCGTCGTATATATTTTTGGGGATCTATTTGCATATGGGGATATTGTTAGTTCCCTTACCTCCATAAGAGGTGGTGATTTCAAGGCTTCATGATTTTCTACCCTGCCTAATGGGTTTTGAACCTGACTCTACGACTGCTCGTATGTTCATCAAGTTATACCGCTGTTAGTTGTTTGACTTAGGTACCACATATGTTGCATGCAAGGGTTATTCTATAGGTACATGTTGTATCAGATAAGGTTAGGACAACACACAACCTTTTATGGAGGATTACCTCTGTGGGGATCTGATTGACTGGTTGTTAGGCCCATGAGGGCCCTATAACTTATTTTGTTTCTCCAATCTTTAGCAAGGAGTCTGTGCCCTTTGGGTGAGGCATACCTAATTTAGAGAGGAGGTCCCTTTCAACCACTTATCTTGTTTGTGTGAATATTGGTTGTTTGATTATTTTGGTGTTCTCTTTGATTATTAGTTGACCTTAGGATTTTATAGCTTGCCTTGAGTTGTCATTATCATGCATAGTGGAGTCCCTTTGTCTCCCTCATTTAACTCTACCTTCCCCATGACTTTCTCTCATTTCATGGGGACGAATCATTCCACAGCCTCAGGAATGGTGGCTGGAAAATTATGATACTCAGTCCATGTCTTAAGTCTCTAATCATTTTCTCATGGTATGCTAGACATGTCTCCACACTTTCCATCCTCTGTCTCACCTCCTTATGAATCCTAGTTTTAGGTCTTGAGGCATGATGTCTCTTTATTCTCCCTTTTTGTTTGGTGGGATTCATATCCCTTGAATAACTATTATGGCAGGAGGTTGGAATATTCCTTCACATGGATCCATTTTTCCCGTGAGCAAGTGCCTTCAAATGGGTGGTCATTTTACTTATTACACTCCATCCACCTATCCTTTTGCTCACCGGGCTTCTATGAATGATTTTCCCATGGAAGACCTTTGTATGCCCTCTAGTGTTCCATCCATAGGGATTCAATCTTATGGTATGGGAAACCCCATTCATGATAAACGATAACACCCCAATAATAATTTAATGTAAACTTATCCCTTGCAAAGAGACCATAATATTGCACAAGTCACCATCTATTTGCAAAGATAAGCAAGTTGGATCTATTTGATAAGGTGATGGATGTGAGGATTATGGTGTAAGGATTGTCGACATATCTATAAGGCAAGGGAAGAAGGTAGGAAACATTAGGAAATCCATGTTGTAACAAAAAATTAGGTGATTCATTGTGGACATATCTGTTAGTGTTGTTAGTGTTATTCCTTGAATAAATTTGGTGAAAACAAAGTGTAAGGATTGTGGAGGCAGTAAACATTAGGAAATCCATGTTGTAATAACAATTTAGGTGATCCTTTGTGGACATATATCTATTCGTGTTATTCTTTGAATAATTTTGCCGAAAGCACACAAAACATGATATGTAACAATGTGTGCATAGGTGATCATGGACTAGAGGTATTAGATAAGATGTTGACATATTGACTTATTATTCCAATTATTGAGGGGTTTGATGAATCTTAGAGAGAGATTATAGTTGAGTTGATATTTTTTTAAGTAATTATTACAACTTTTGGAACATGTTATGAGTGATGTTCTAGATGAAGGATTTGGTTTGTTATGGTGCACTGATTATTTCTATGGTTATTATGAATGATTGTGAAAGATGTTGATGCAATTTCTTCTAAGTCTTTGTGTTAAGCAATGCTTATCCTCACATGTGAATAATGATATACTCTATGCTTAGGTGGCCTTTTTGTTTTCAAGGTATCAATGAATGATGATTGCTTGTATACTACTTGTTCTATTATGTATATCCATTTAAAGAATATAATTATAAATCCTTTGGGTGAGATTTTTTTATTTTTTTAAGGATTGTCTTATTATCTTATTTGTTTCTATGGATAAAAACAAAATTTCAAGATAGGAACGATTTTTCAAAGAATTCACTATATTTTTTACCTCTAAACATTGAGAAAAAAATTCAAATAAAAATGTTCAATCCCAAATAAAAATATTAAAGATTGTTGTTCTACTTTTGGTTGAACTAAAGCTTAAATATTGGTGAATAAAATATATGGTGATTTTAGGAACTCATATATCACAACAATGTCCTTAGGTTAAATACTTTTATCCCATACCACATGGCTTAATATTTAATTTTATAAATATAAAAGAGTAAGAGAAAACACACAATGGGTTCTTTGATTTCAAAGAGAGTGCCAACATTGTTTTTTACACATTAACATATTTATAATAGAAAATTAATTTCTCATAAAAGATGAGAAGATGAAAAAGAAAAAACACAAAGTAGTTTTGCTAATTTCAAAGAGAGTGGCGAGCACTATTTCTTACTGGTCATACTTGGAAAGGAAAATTTATTAGGCACATACGATGAATTCAATAATTTCATATGCATATATTCAAAAAAATAAATCATAATCCAAAATTTCATATGCATATATTCAAAAAAGTAAATGATAATCCAAAAAATGTGTTATGAGGACTTTATCACTTTCTTGTATATGAGAGGATAACTAAAATTCTTATTATAATAAATATCTTAATAGGTGAATTTATGCAGTGGGTTTATGTTAACACCATGACATT
>SNQJ01S0007245.1:8501-33478 GCA_010110895.2 Picea sitchensis | reverse complement strand
CATATGAGTGAGCACGAGAGAGATCAAGTTCATATCTAGGGTTACAAGAGCATATCTATGGTATAAGGAATTTCAAGGTGGGTTCTTGAAGGACTAAGCAAAAATACACTATATTTTGTAGAATATCAATCATATCTGTAGGAGATCTTAGTAGATAAGTAAACCAATAGGTGAAAATCGAAGGATCGATTTCTGAGAAACAACAGTACTAAGGAAAAACATGTGTTTTTGCAGTGTTTTTGCAGGTGTACGAAGGTGTATGCAGGTCACAATGGTGATAGTTGCATACATACATGGGTCACAAAATGGATAGTTGCGTAGATATGAGGGTCACAATGTTGACAGTCAGGTACATGTTCATACAACATAATAGAGAGGCATCTTTTGTAGGAATATTTTGTTGGGTGGCTTTCGGAGAAATGGTAGGACATCGAGAACTCTGCAAGGAGATATTAGATAGGTAGAGAAGGACTTCCATCTAGAGATATGAGCTGGATGAGAGCACATAGGAGCAGAGAATGATTTTTTCTCATATGAGTGGGTCATCCACTTAAAAGAAAAGACGAACTTTTTATCAAGTATTTGAGCCATGAAGGAAAGTGAATCAAAGGGATATCATATTAGTGAATAAGGACATTCATCCATATATAAAAATATGACAAATCTATTGGAATTAGTGACTCATATATGGATAAAAAAATTGTGTAGGGAAAGGTTTGAGGAAAGAAGAAAAGAGGCCCATCAAGGGATATAATAACCAACCAACAATATTGAAGGAATGATGTTGACATTTTTAGGGCTTGGATATTCATTGACTTTTATTCCTCAACTGAACCATTATCCCAGGATGATATCCTTTAAAAGGATCGAAGGGGATATTGGATCATGGATCAAGATCAGTGGCAAAGAACAAGGTGTGAGAGGCTGCTAAGGTTGAGTATCTCAGAGGGAGTCAACCTTTAGGTTCATGTTTAAAGGAGCGACCTTCCAAGTCTATCAATAAGGACTCATGGTATGATATGGCCATGCATGATTCTCAAGAGAAATGGGCTTCTAGGAGCATGTTCAAAGGTAGTGAGTATTCAAAGAGGGGTTAGAGTGAGATGGCAGGGATAACTTCTATGTCAGAGGGAGAAACCAATCAGGTGTATTGGAGAGAAGCCATGGTATAAGATCTAGTAGTGAATATAGAGCCAAATGGAGGTGGGAGAAGCACCTTCCTTGCTAAGAGGGAGTGTTTATGTTATTGGTAGCATCAGAAAAGTACTTCCGCATAGGCATGTATTTATCATGTGGAAGTAGTCAAGACATAGGAGTTTCACATTAGTAAAGTGACTATTAAAGTGAATGAACTTTTAGATTTAACATGAGTTTAATTAAGTTAATTCCTAAGTTATTGGAATTAGTGACTTAAGTGAATGTTAAATTAATTCCTAGCCGTTAGAACTAAAGTGAAGGCGAGATTAGATCTCATCCTTTGATCACTTAAAGATTTATTTTGTATATGGGGTAAAATCATGATTATAAAAGGAAAACCATGTAAATGAGGAAAATACTATAGGAGGAAGTCAGGATTGATGAGAGAGATCAAGAGAACCTTGTTGAGAGATCAAGGTGAGGATATTTTGTGAGATACCAATATCGAGAGACGCTTAGTGCGATTCCAAGAACAAGGGAACTATGGTGAGATGGAAAGGTTAAGAGGATTGTGTGAGATACACTTATGAGAGACTTTAGAGAGAGATCAAGGTTGAGACTTTTGGTGAGAGACCAAGGTCAAGGATATAAAATGAATTTTCTAGAATGAGGAGTGTAGAAGCAAAGAAGGACTTTTGCTTAAATGAAAGTGAGGAGACATCATTGGTTAGGTGAAGATATTTCATCCAAGTGTTGATGCAGAGAGGTTTCGATCACAAAAGACCGTAATTCAAGATCTTGGATAGGTGGAGAATGACTTCCATATAGAGATCATATAGGTCAAGGAAGAGAGAGATTAAAGGCAGTTGCAGGTGGGTTTCATAGGATTGAAGCCATAGGAAAGGGGGGTGTCATAAGAAAGTTTTATGTATATATACACGAGTCACACTGGATATAATCACGTACATAAGTGATTCACAAGAAGACAAATCATGTACACCTCAAAAAACATGATTTTCAAGGGTGGTATGACAAAACATACTATGCCATGTTTGTTTGCAATTGTATTTCTCTTAGTGGGACATTTTCCCTTTTATGGGAGCCCTGATTTGACCTTAATAAACACATCATAGGAGTTGTTTTCCCTTTAGCATTTTTCAAGGTTTTATACATGAAAATATTGATGTCTATGTGTGGTAATTTTGGTTTCTTTATTTGTGTTTCTACTACTTGTTTAGGTGATTACTCAGTTGTGCTTTTAGTAGATAAAGTGATTTTATTTTGAGCTAAATTCTAGGTGCTGTGTTGGGGAATATCAACGTGGTATCGAAGGATACTAAGAGTTGTTAGAGAATAGTCAACAGTTATGTCATCCAAAATGAGTAGCAAGGGAAAGAATCAGTTGAACAAAATTCATATTTATAATAGAAGAAAATTCATTTCTGTAGTCAATGTATTCTTGTTGAGAAAACACTTTTACAACCAAGTGATCTTTATGATGCTCAACAAAACCTTTAAAGATAAATTTGGTCATGTAGACCCATCAACACTTCGAGATGTTCTTCCCTTGAGGTCGAGGAAATAAATCGAAAATATGATTCTTTAGAAGAGAATCCATCTCATTATTCATAGCTTTCTCCCATTTAGGTTGTCCTGTGCATCTAAGTAGGTAATAGGATGACAAGTTTGAAAAACACAAATCATCAAAGCAATGCTGGTATGCTACTTCTAACAATGATTTTGTTGTCCTAAACAAATATTACTGACATTGGGACCAACAACTTCAATCGTCTTAGCATCCCATTGAGGTAGGCAAGAAAGAGGTGAATTGATGTCCACTACATAAGGTCGATCATAAGTCGTAATAGTTTTTACATTATGGAAGTATTTTACTTTATGTTTTTATCAATTCATTAAGCCATCTTCATTTTCAATTTTCTTTTACCTTACTTTTTATCATTTCATTAATCCATCTTGAATTTCAATTTTAAAACTGTATTTATTTTACCTTAGTACTTATCAATTCATTATTCCTCAATTCCCTCCTTAATACGTGCTCCGTTTAATTTTAGTGGAGTGTATTTAGGGTTTTTCACTATTTTTAAAACAGGAACGTGGATTAGTGGATCGTTGAATCCATGGCTCGTTGGATCCCCAGACCGCCCACCATTCAATTGCAGGTCATATAATAGAAGAGCGATTGTTTTGATACAGGAGAAATCTATTGGTTTTAATATAGGAGCGTGGATCATTGGATCGCTGAATCTGTGGATAGTTCGATCCCCAGATCACTAACCATTCAATTGTAGCTCAATTGTAGCAATTGGTTTTGATATAGGAGAGATTCATTGGTTTTAATACGGGAGCGTGGATAACTGAATAGATGAATCCATAGATTGTTGGATCCCTGAATCGGTCACCATTCAATTGCAGCGCATGAGGTGATTCATATATGTTGTGAATTATTCAATTATGTGTTGATTAGTGATTACTTTGATTGTTGATCATAGATTTATTTTTCTTATTTTTTTTAATAGGAATTTGCAATATCTAGAGAGATATGTAGGATATAATGTAAGTTAAACACAAAGATAAACATATAAAAAGTGGTTTTTGTTTTACTCGATATGGATAATGGAAAAGACTAGAATTGGGCCTTTAAATAAGAAAAGGATTATCCTTTCTTTATGAGTCTTCAATTGTTTAAGAATTTTTTGTTTAAATGTGCCATATTAAATTATGATGAAAAATAAATAATTAAAAGAATAGCTATGACCTAATTGCAACAGTATTGATAGATATAAAAATGTATGAGAGAATGTCTATATCCATTCATAACATATTAGATTCCAATGTTCATATTAGATATCATAAAGTGGTGGCCAACAAAAAGGTTTTTGCAAGATAGAAAAACTATTCTATCTTGTGCATGTGGCTTTTTCCATGCCAAGGATTTTAAATTTTTGGGATGTGTAATGTTTGATTAGGTAAACTTGGAATTTAAGGGTTTTCATTTAAAAAAAATTAAAGTTTTTCTTTATGAACATGAAAAAGATTAGGGTGTTTCTTTATAAATTTGGAAAAATATTAAGATTTTTATTTTATACTTAAGTCTGGAATATGTACAATGTGGTGACAAATAGACCATGCAAATTGATGTTAATTTTTAAAAGAACAATATTTCAATGGAATTTTTTTGAGAGAGTTTAATTAAAAGTTGTTACATATTGTAATGTCTATATTGATAAAACCCAATTGCAAATAGTGCATAGTTTATAAATGTGTGTTTTCATTTACATTTATTAACTTAAAATTTTTTTTCATCTGTTGAATGCAAATGAAATGTGATTGGTTGAATGCAAATGAAATGTGATTGGTTGAATGTAGATAAAATGTGTGATGCAAAATGTGTGGTGCAATTAATGGTCTGATAAAGCAATTTATGGTGAGTTTTTAATTCTGGATAAGGGTTAATAAATTTTACTTAAACTCTAAATTAAATTTGGTGCACAATTCCAAACTTTTATGGTCATCCTCTCAACATATATCAACCACTTTCATAATGTGATTGTGTTAGTAAATATTTAATGTCAAGAGTGGAAACATTGTCATGTTATATTTTGACTATGTACTAAGAAGTGAAGATTTTAATTTTTTTTTTTTTTTTTTGTATTATGTACAAAATGTCTGTTATATAATTTTATATAGAGGTTACTAAATTTAGTGAACTAATGCTTAAAGTTCATGAAAATATTTAATCTATTAAAAAAATGTTTTGGATACATGTTTATTAGTTTATGTTGTCATTCTAGAAATCTTAGGGTACAAGTATTTTTACTTGTTGATTCTTCATGGGTTTGAGGAAATCTTGTGCCAAGGTCTCGAAAGGAAAATCTTGTGGTGAAGGAAAATCTTTATCAAGCAAGGAATCTTTTCGGGATCCGATAGGCCCAATTTCTCTGGGTGATTCATTTCTTTTGTCCTGCTCGCGAGGTGGCTTCTAGCTGCACACAGATTATCTTCTTTGCTGAATTATGCTTAGTATGTACTTCCATATTCTATCACAAAAAACAAAATGAAGTTTACATTACGTCATGATATTTTTGATAAACATATATTTGGTGAAATTAGGGTGGTAGTTATGGGGATTTATCTAGTGTGCATTGCCACATAGAAATGATCTTTAAATGTTGCTTTTTCTTTGTATTGTATTTTGCAGTTCTACGTTTTTGTCTATTCTAAATTAATGTTCAACGTCTATTTGAGGTGTGACAAAAACATAGAACATTAATTTTCCTGTTCGAAATTAATGTGGACATGGATACACTTTTTCTTCTCTATTTGGGCTAATAGTGTTTTCCATTAATGTAATGTGGACATGGATACACTATTTCTTCTATGTGGGATAACATTGTTTTAAAGTGTGAAATAATGCTTAAACTTCCTCAACATATTATAAAATGTAGAAAATGTGCACATACGATTTTGTTTTTAAGTGGACAAATCATCCTAAATCTCAACAAAGAAGTGTTTTGATTTGCAAAGTTTTAATGGATTTAAGGAAATCTTATGCATGAATTTAAGGAAATCTTATGCAAAATTACTTTTTTCTAGCTTGACTTGAGATTTTTACGAAATTGGTAGTTATAGTTTGTCATGCTGCATGAGTGAAATTTTTTGTATATTATTCATATTCAAAATTTATTTTTGCATGTATGTGTTTTTTATTTGATCTTCAACATTCAGATTATTTTGCGCAATGCAGTTTTAAATACCGCGCATCACAAACTTCGTCGTTGAACACTCAAGACTTATCGTGCAATGGACAATTTACTGTATTTTACTACGTGCTATGATAAAACACACTTAATGAAATGATTTTTGAATGCATAATAACACAGTGCTATTCTTAGCACATAAACTCAAAAATACAATAGAATCTCAACATACACATGAGTTGTCAATACAAAAACTACTTGATATATATTAACTTCAACGTAGCACGCGAATACAAAATAAGATAGTTGTGACGAGCTTCAGCTCAGGCAACCTCTAAACAACTTCTGCAACTTAGAACACATACACATAGCTTGATCTCTCAGTCCTATTGGACTACCTTTAGCTATTGCTTCTCCTCTCGATTGTTCTCTCTGCATCTTTTCTCGAATATCTAAAGACTTACACATATAAATATTGTGACTGGGACTTCCTGTAGAAGTAAAAAATGACTCAACATTAAAGACGACCATTAATCTGACTGACTCTTCAACTACTTAACTGGAATCGAGAAAGATAAAGATAGAATCTATTAATTTACTTCCCTTGTTGCCGACTGACTAAACTGATCTTGTGTAAACGTGGAACTTTGTATTCACACATTGACAGAAAAACCTATAGACTGACAATTCGGTTGACTACCAAATTGAATGACTAACAAATCGACGGAGATGTGAAGATCTCACCAACTTGTAATTACTATTTCCAACACTCCCCCTTAATTATAAGTGGGTGGGATTACAAAAATTTACATCAAAAATTGAGTTTACAATTTTACTATGAGTCATATGTTACTGCGCAGACTCTTAGACTGTTGTGCAAATGGTAAAATGCATCTCTTGATAAAGCCTTTGTAAAAATGTCTGACGTGACTTGTTCTTTGACTTGCAAAACTCTAAATGAATCTATTTTTTTATTCACCAATTCTCACGATAAAATGATACCTAGTATCAATATGCTTGGTTTCTTGTGAAACATGGTTCTTTGATAACATGATTGTTGAATTGTTGTCACAAAATGTTGTAGTTGGTTCCCATTGTTCCCGCAACAAATATTTTAACATTCTTCTCATCAAAATTGCTTGACAAGATGTGCTTGTACTCTTCCTCTATTGAAGAAAGAGTCACTATGGGTTGATTCCTTTATTCCCATGATACCATACTATTCCAAAATGAAATGAGTGAGGTGCCTCTATCATCTATCTTTGCCTCCACGATCCATGTATTTCCAATAGAAATTAGAACTCTTTTGAAGTAGAGTATATAATGCTAAAATGTTTTTGTTCCATTCAAGTATCTCATGATTCTCTTTCGCCTTCCAGTAGCAGTTCTTTTTGGAGTTTCCGTATTCAACGAAATTAGGCTCCTCCCTTACAAACTAATAGGTCTTGTCGGTTTTAGATACATAAGACTTCTTACTAGTATTTTAAATAGTGTGGTATCCACTTTGGACCCTTTATTTTCCTTGCTTAACTTCAATCCTATTATGGCGAGGTTGGGGATGTTTTTGAATTTATCATGTTGAATCTTTCAAAATTTCATGCGCATGCTTATACTCGATATAAGTACATCGATTTTAATTTGGTGAACTTTTATTCCCGAAGAAAATATCTCATTAGCCTAAATTGGTCATTTCAAATTCATCCTTCATGATTGATTTGAATTCTTCTATACCAAAATCACTTGTAAAAATCAAATCATCTACATAAAGAAACAATTAATATGTTACCTTGCTGATTTGCTTTGATGTGCAATATTGGCTCAATTTCACTTCTTTGAAATCCATTATGTGTAAGATAGGAATCTATCCAATTGTACCAAGCTCTAGAATTTTCTTTAATCCATATAGGGTTTTCTTCAATCGTACACCTTGTATTCTTGTTCTAGGAGCTCATAACCTTTTGGATATTCCACATACACTTCTTCTTGTAAATTTCCATTAAAAAATGTGGACTTTACATCCATCTGATAAAATTATCACTTGTATGACAATGGATAACTTCTGAGTTAAATTGTCATCCATGCGCCCAACTAGTGCAAATGTTTCATTTAAATCAATTCGAGATTGCTGTGTAAAACCTCTTGCAACTATCTTGTCCTTCTACTTTTGCACATTTCCATAGCCATCTTGGTTTTATAAATCCTCTTGACACTTATCACATCCTTATGTTCAGGTACATCAACTAATTTCCATGTCTAATTGTTATCTATGCGTTGATTTCTTCATCCGCAAGCATTGCCCATATATCATATTCGGCCATTCTTCCAAAGTTAATGGATCATATATTTGTGAAAATATAGCAAAAACTAAAATGAATTTTATTTTAGTCTTCATTATAGATGTCGCGCTTAGACTTCTTGTCTTTCTTGGTAATAGACTTGGTAATGTTGGATCTAGAGATGTGGAATTGCTCGGACTGCTTTTTGGTGTTTGTTGCACTCTAGGTATAGAGTGCGCACCTTCTTTTCTTATTCGAGTATTCTTTGTTGTGATTTGTGTATTAGCGGTCACCATGTATAGAAGGGACTGCGCATTGTACTATGGTTGGTGCTTGAACCACTTGATTTTCTATGTCATCATGCTCCTTTGCATCAATAATTTTGATTTTCTTTTCTATGGTTCCATCCCATGCTTCATTTTCCTCGAGTAAGACATTACGGTTGATTATGACTTTTCTTGCAATGGTCCTTTACAACTTCTATCCTTTGTTTGATAGAATATGACAAATATAGATTCTTCTCCTTTGTTGTCCAAATTCTTTCTCAACTCATCTGGAACATGTATTGCATATGCGATACAGTAAAAAAATTTAAGTGTGTTGCATTATGCTTTAATCCTATCCAAGCATCTTAAGGAACTTTGTTCTTCACACTCTTTGCCGAACATATGTTCAAGATGTATATTGTAGTTGCTACTTCCTCAGTTCAATACTAATTTGAAAAATGTTTGGCTACCAACATACTATGCACCATCTCCATTATGGTTATGTTCTTTCATTCAACCACACCATTATCGCGATTGTATAGCATGTGGTAAATTGCTTGTATATTCCATGATATTTACAAAAGTTATGAATTTTTTAAATGTATTCTTCTCATTTGTCAGTTCTTAGACACTTGATGTAATAACCACTTTGTTTCTCCTAGAGTGATTTAAACTATTGAGAAAAACCCAATGCATCGATATTCATGCTTTAGGAAATACGTCCATGTCTTTCTTCAGAAATCATCGATAAATGTTGAAAATAAGTACTACCTCTATATACCTTAGAGTTTTGATTGGTCAAAAAATGATTGAATGTACTATTTCCAGTGGAATTTTTTCTCTGTATGACTTACTTGAAGAAATGATTCTCATGTTTAACGCAAATATACGACCTTTATTATCCTTTAGGGTTTTTTCAATCAATGGAAGACTCTTTTACCATTTTCTCTGTATGACTTGCCAATTAGAAATGATTCTCTATGTTGCTTGCCAAATATGCAGCCTTTACATATCCTTTCTGGTTTTTCAATCAATGGAAGACCTTTTACCATATCCTTTGTGTGTAGCATCTTCATACCTCCAAAGTTCAAATGTCCAAATCTGAAATTCCATAGCCAGGAATCATCTTGTACTTCAGATCAAAATGTTGCCTTCATTTTTGCACCACTTTCTCCTTTCTTGATATTGCGCACACCATTTTCTTCATTGAAACTACACACACTTTTTGTCGTAAATGCAATGTCTAACTATGCATCTTTTGATTTACCAAGAGCTAGCAATGTATTCTTATTCTTGGTTGGTTTCAATGTCAATGGGAACGTTATGTTACTTGTCAATGGGAACGTTATGTTACTTGTCATTTGGATTCTTCAAATAAGTTGATTTATTGGGCATTTATCCATAATCACACAATGATTATCTTCCATGTAGATTCTATATCCTTTTTGCAACAGTTGTCCTGTGCTCATCAGATTATGCTTCAAACCAGAAACATAATATACATCAGGCATAAATTTATGTTCTCCTTGCTTATTTATAATGTTTATACTTCTTTTTCCTAAGACAGTGACTTGGATATATGTTCCAAGTGTAAGCTTGGTTTGGACTGACTCATCCAAACTAGAAAATAATTCTATGTTTCATGTCATGTCATTACTACAGGCTGAATCTAAATACCATATGTCACATAGAATTTCTTGAGAAACATTTCATTCAAATGATGATACTATAGTCATTACCTTAACACATGCCATAAACATAGGGTGGGTTTGATTATTTGTGTTGTTTGACTGATCTTAACTTTGCTTGTTCTGATTATAATGTCTCTTCCTACACTCATATGCATAATGTCCATGATTTTTACAATAATGGCACTTAATCTTTGATTTGTTAGTTCTCTGACCACTTGGATGACTGGTATTTTGGCTTTGATCTCTTCCACCAGTGTTTCCAAGACTGCTACTATGTCCACCTATGAAAGAACGTCTTCCCTTTCCTCTAGAGTTATCTATCCCCTTTCCTCTTCCACGACTTATAAATGATTGCACAAAAAATGCATTCTATAATGACATACTTGACCTATTTAATCTGTGCTCATGATTAATGAGGGAATCTTCCAATTCATCTAGACTAAATTGACTCAAGTCTTTTCTCTCTTCTAGAGTCACAACAAGGGTATCAAATTTATGAGGAAGACTCCTAAGTACCTTCTCAACAAAGTTTTCTATGTTTTATGGTTTCACCATGACACTTAATCTGATTTATCAGGATAATGACATGGGTATAAAAAGAATCTACTGTGCCTATATCTTTTATTAATAGAGTTTCAAAATCTCTTCTAAGAATTTGTATTTTTGAAGTCTTTACTTTGTCCATACCTTGATAAGAGGTTTTTAATATGTCCCATGATTCCTTGGATTGCTTTGTTGATGAAACTCTTGGGAGTACGATCTAATGCTTGGCTTGATGTATGTAAAAAACATCGTCTTTCCATTCTTCTTCCTTTAATCTTTCAAGACATCCTTCTTAGGTTGTGTGAGGGCATTGTATGTTGCTTGATCTACTATTTCCACATAGCCATTCTCGATGATATCCCATATGTGTTGACCTCAAAAAAATGCCTTCATGGTCAAAGACCACATCACATAATTCTTTCCTATAAAAGTGGGAGGTTGTAGATTTGGGGTAGAAGCCATATTTCACTTTTCAACAGATTTTTTTCTCTTATAAACTTGCTCTGATAGAACCTTCTCTTGATCAAAATTGATTTTGATCAACCTTCTCTAATACTGAATATTTGATATTCAACACACAGACTATTCTGCATAGCGTAGTTTTAAATATTGCACGCTATAAACTTCGTCGTTGAATGCTCAAGACTTATTGTGCAGTGGACAACCTACTAGATTTTCCTGTGTGCTATGATAAAACTCACTTAATGAAATGACTTTTGAATGAAGAATAACACAGTGCTATGCTTTGCATAATACACATGAATTGTCAACGCAAAAATTAATTGATATATATTAACTTTGACGCAGCGTGCGAATAAAAAATAAGATATCTGTGATGAGGTTCAACTCGGGCAACCTCTAAAAAACTTCTTCAACTTAGAAAACATATGCAAAGCTTGAGCTCTCAATCTCATTGGACTACCTTCAACTGTTGTTGCTCCTCTCGACTATTCTCTTTACATATTGTCTGGACTAACTAAATACTCAGACATATAAATATTGTGACTGAGACTCCCTGTAGAAGTAAAAAATGACTCAACATTAAAGGAGACCATTAATACGACTAACTCTTCAACTACATAAATGGACTCGAGAAAGATAAAGATCAGATCTATTAATTTACTCCCCTGCTTGCCGACTTCCTAAAATGATCTTGCATAAATGTGTGCCTTCGTATTTGCGGACTGACAGAAAAACCTACAGACTGAAAATTCGGTTGATTGAAAAAAATACTAACAAATTGATTGACTAACGAAACGACGAAGATGTGAAGATCTCACCAACTTTTAAATACTACTTCCAACATTTTTTTGGATAACAATTTTTCCAATTCATTTTACAACATGTTTTTTACATTCCTCTCCTAAATATAATGAAAATTTAATCTTTCTAAACAATTCAATAATCCACCATAGATGATTTAGAATAGAATTAAAGCTCAAATGTTTTGATTGAAAGTTACAATGACTGAAATTTGATCCTAAAATTTATGAAAAACATTTTTCACAAACTTTAAATTTGTAGAGACAAACTATTTAAACATTCTCAACTTCACCGAATATTTTTTCTAAAAATGTAAGCCTCTTTACACAGTTCAATTGACCACAACTAATTTTGAAGATAAGTAAAGCTCAAACGTCGAGGTTTTTAAAATTTTCAAGAACTCAAATTTCAGCTTGAAATTTATTGAATGCAATTTTGATAGAATTTTAAAATAAAAATGTTGAAAATTTTCAATTTACCACAACCAATTTGGAACATAAGTAATATTCAAACTTGTGGAGTTTTAAAAATTACAAGACCTCAAACTAGGTCTTAAGAATTAAAATTTATTAAAAGAAATTTTCACAGAATTAAATTTTTAATGACCAGTCACCAACTCCGTAAACATTCTCAACTTTATCAATCATTTGTACTTAAAAACTCTAAATTTATCATTTTATCCATTCTACCTTCGATCTAATGACATATTGCTCGAGATACTCAACTTTAAATATGAATTCCATAATTTTCTCAAAATAAATAAAACAAACCATTTAATGAAAAAAGTATTACTTTATGCCCAATGAAATCTATATTTTGTAAATGTGTTGAACCTACAAAAAATAGATATAGCTAGAAAATACTACACACATTTGCAGAGAGAAATTGAGAAAGAAGAAGAAGGAGAGAAAGAATAGAAGAATTCTCATTGACCGTAATGAATAATGAATAATTTACACATGATATACTCTGTATAACTCAATGAGTGTGCACTAGATGAGAACCAATGCACCATAGTGGAGAAATAGAGTGATCTGGATACACATCGACAGTTACGAGAGTGAACTGCCACCTAGTCTAGTCTCTCAGTTAGTTACAGGAGTGAACTGCCACCTAGTTGAGTTAACTAGTCAACTAGTCTTTAGTTAATTGACTGAAGAGAGAGTAGTGAGGAGTAGATCAAGGAATCAAGGGTAATGTACCAGTATGGTGATGATCCCAAGGCAAGTGCACATTAGCTGGTGATGATCCCAATGTTGCATGGTGAAAAAGCCAATGCAACATCTAAACTCAACTCAACTAGTCAAATTGAAGTGTCAACTGAAAGAGAATATTATCCAGGTTGAATATTCTCCGCTAAAATATAGGAGAATGGATAATGACTAATTATGACTAATAAAAAAGGAAAAACATTAGGAAGAATAAATCCTAGGTGTGTGTGAAGTAACTGCAACACCCCATGAACATCACTATGGTGAAAATAAAGAATGTGTCCCGGCAATGAGGCCATGTTAGGTACCCAAATACAAAAGATACACTGAAATAAAGTGATGAAAGAGGGAAAAACTCATGGGAAAACCCCATCCTCAAGGTACAATGTATGTAAAAATAAGAACTACATTTTCTAGGAAACTGTGTCCTTCACTCCAAGATGACTTCGCAAAGAATGAAACTTCTTCTCAGTGAAGGTCTTAGTGAAGATGTCTGTCGCATGTTCTGATGAAGGACATAACTGTAAGTCGATGATACCCTCATGTACTAAGTCCGAGATGTAGTGCATGTGTATATCGATGTGCTTCGTCCACTGCCTCTGAACTAGATCTCTGCAAAACTTCAAAGTGCTCTTGTTGTCACACCAGATGATGATCGATCGATAAAATTGAATGCCCAACTTAGTGAGAAAATGTTGTAGCCACATAGAATGAATGTTTATGTTAACTAACCCTCTATACTCTGCCTTAGATGAATATAGAGCAATGGCATATTTATTCTTTCTCGACCAACAGATAGGCCCAAAACCAAGAATGAGTGAGTAACCAAATGTGGACTTGCGATCAGTGCTATTGCTAGACAAGTCAGAATCAGTAAACACGATGAGATATAATGTAGAGTCTTCTGCATAATGAATCCCAAAGGTGTTGGTTCCATGTATGTATCGAATGATACACTTTGCAGCCTTCCAATGTAGCTCATGTGTCTCCTGCATGATCCTGGAAACTGTGCCAATTGCAAAGGAAATGTCTTTTCTAGAGTGTGTGAGATACAACAAGCTCCCCAATAGTTGTATGTATAGTGTTCTGTCAACCAGTGGAGTCTCCCCGCCATCCTCAAGTTTGACTCCTGATAGGAAAGGAGTCGGAGAAGACTTGCAGTCTGTCATGTGAAATATTTCAAGGAGATCTCGTGCATACTTGGCCTGAGACAGTTTGATGCCTGATGCATCCTGACTGATCTTGAGTCCAAGGAAGAAGTGTTTTGGACCCATGTCCATCATCAAAAACCTGTCATGTAGAATCCTCTTGACTGCAACAGTCGCTGAAGTTGAGCAACTGGTGATCAACAAATCATCAACATACATAATGAAGAGTATAAGTGAATCAACCGTCTTGAGCATGTAGACATTCGGGTCTGATTTACAACATAGAAAATTTTGTGACAACAGGTAGGATTCCATATTGGCATACCATGCCCTCAAATCCTGCTTGAGTCCATAAAGGGACGTCTTCAGTCGACAAACCAAAGATGAGTCCTGCATAAATCCCTGGGCTGCTTCATATAGATCTCCTCAGAGAGATCACAGTGAATATATGTATTCTTCACATCCATTTGGAATTCCCATCCTTTAGTTGTCGGAATCGCAAGTTCCAATTGTATGGAATCCATCTTCTCTACTAGAGCGAAGGTCTCATGATAGTCAATACCATGCACTTGTTGAAAGCCTTTGGCAACAAGCCTAGCTTTGTATCTGCTAATCTGTCCATCCGCTACGCTCTTGGTCCTGTAGACCCATCTACATATGACAAGTTTCCACCCAGAAGGAAGGGGAACTATATCCTAAGTCTGGTTCTCGAGGAGGGATTTGTACTCCTCCTACATGGAAAATTACCAAAAGGGATTTCCAACAACCTCTCCATAAGACTATGGATCTGAAGACTGAACCAAGAAAAGATGCATAGAGGTAAATGGTTCAGTGGCAGTGAGTGCAACATGATTCTCCTTGAAATAAGATCGAGTCCTCCTAGTATCAACTGGATCACCAACGAGATCCCCTGCATCCCTAAGAGTAGTATGTGCCCACTTGAGCCTATGCTCTGGCTCTACAACTGCATCTGGATGCTCTGACTTTGCATCTAATTGTACTGACTCTGAATCTGAATCATTTGAGTCCTCTAAATCAAAACTATTGTGTTAAGAAGATTCGACATGTGCATGCTAATCATCTCAGACAGGTGAAAGAATGAAGGTGTCTTCATGCGGCTGTTGAGGTACCTGGGAGAAACTTTCTTCGAATTAGAAACTTCACTCAATGATGAATCGATCTGAGGAAAGATCAATAATCTTAGATCCCTTCACACCATCGGGGTATCCAACAAAAATACACTCAGTGCTCTATGGATCAAGTGCCTTCCTCTTTTCAAAGGGAATCTAGGCCCATGCACGTGAACCGAAAATGTGAAAGTGGGTCACTTCTGGTTTGAGGCCGCTCCAAGCCTCATAGGGGGTCTTATCCTTGAAAGATCTATGGGGAGATATTTTTTGGATGTATGTTGCAAAATTAAGTGCTTCGTCCCATATTCTCTGTGGTAGTGACTTTGCATGAAACATGCAATATGCCATCTCCTTTAGAGATACGTTTTTCCGCATAGCAACTTCGTTTTGCTGTGGAGTATAGGGAACTGTGTGCTACAACTGAATCCCCTCCTCATGGAAAAGATTATGGATCTCATGATTTACATAATCTCCCCCGTTATCAGTTGAAAGGAATTTGATCTTCTTTCTGGACTATGTCTCAACCAGGGCTTTGAAGTCTTTGAGGTGTTGGAAGACCTCAGATTTTTTCCTGAGAAAGTAGATCCATGTAAAACGTGATAAATCATTAACAAAAATGAGAACAAACCTCGCTTTGTTGATCGATGGATGCGGAAAAGGACCCATGAGGTCACTTTGGAGCAGATCTAAAGGTGTGGAGGCTCTCTGAGACTTTCCTTTGTTGAATTTCTCTTGAGGGTGTTTTCCGAGAACACATCCCTCACATACTCCCTTGGAGAAATGGATGTCTGGTAGAACATCAACCAATATTTGCTTGCTAAGATGTTGCATGTATCTAAAGTTCAAATGTCCAAACCTTTTTTGCCACATCCTACTACTTTCATCAACATGAGTAAGCAGTAAAGCAGAATCAGGTTCAATGAATTCAGAAAATGTATACAATCTAGATTGATGATTTACCTCATCGGTAGAAACCCTGGAGTTGGTTTGCATGTCTCATATGTCCATGGCATTTGGTGTGAATATGAATTTATTTCCAGTACTAGAATTTGTCATCTAATACACAGAGAGAAGGTTGACGGAAAGTTTGGGAACGTGCAACACATTCTCAAAGCTTCCGTTGGTGAGTTCAATCCTTCTTTTGTTGGTGAATTCGACAGAAGAGTTGTCCCAAAACAGAATAGGAGGACATTTTCTTGCATCCAATGAAGAATATATTTCTTTTGAGGCAACCATGTGATGTGATGCTCCTAAATCAACGATCGAAGCATCGAGAGAGGATTTGATGGCAATCAAGGCATGGCTAGAATTTTCTTTCTTGGAATTATGATCTTCTGGCTTCTTCTTCTTAGCACCCTTTGGGGTGCAATCTCTAAGGTTGTTTTTATGAAGTATTTGGGTCATTAGATCTATTTGTTTTTGCATGCATACAGGTTCTGGATAGAATCCTTTGTGACAGTACGTGCATTTCTCCCCTTTTCTTCCCTTTTCCCCTTTGGATCCAGAGGCATCAATGAAGGGTTTTGTGTACCCTTACTTCTTTAGATGTGCATGAGATTTACGTTTGTCTTTATCTTTAGATTTCTGATATTTTTGTCTTTCATCTTGCATAGTGAGTGCATGCACCCTTGGGCCTTTGATTGTGCCCATGTTAATGATTTTGGTTTTCTCTTATGTCAGGGATTCAATAAATTCCTCAAGAGAAGGAATCTTCCAGGTGGATCCATAGGGGAATCTGTCAGAATGGAATGTGGATACGAATACAAAGAATTTAGGACCAAGCTTGGAGAGAATGGTGAGAACCATTTCTTTCTCCTCCTTCGATTTATCAACCCCGCAAGATTTGAGTTGCGACAAAATCCTTGAATTTTCTAAAGAAATCTTGGATATTGTCGAAGCTTTTTGGATCTAATGTATGCAGTTCCACCTCCATCATGTGTCCCCTCATCTCATATTTTTTGCCAAATATCCCTTCCAAGGTGGTCCAGGATTCATTGGGAGTCTTACAGGAAGATATATGAAAAAGGAGATCGAGAGAAATAAGACTACAAATTGTTCTGAGTGCCTCATCCATGCGATTTAAATACTTGGATTTTTCTATGGATGATGTCGGTTCTGTATCTGTATTCAAGATTAACTTGTACAACCCTCTGGTTTGGAGATGAATACTTATTTTCTACTTCCATGCAAAGAGGTTGTAAGGTGTAAGAATGAATTCTTTTTGGAAATCCATTTTTCCGTTGTCTTCAATCTTTTGTACCTACAAAAAATTTTGGTTTAGCTTTTTTTTAGCAGTCCATCGGCTCTGATACCAATAAATGTGTTGAACCTGCACAAACTAGATCTAGCTAGAAAATACTACACACATTTGCAGAGGGAAATTGAGAAAGAAGAAGGAGAGAAAGAATAGAAGAATTCTCATTGATTGTAATGAATAATGAATAATTTACACATGATATACTCTCTATAACTCAATGAGTGCGCACTGGAGGAGAAACAATGCGCCATAGTGGTAGTCTAGAGTGATCTGGACACACACCAACAGTTACGGGAGTGAACTGTCACCTAGTCTAGTCTCTCATGCAATTACGAGAGTGAGCTTCCACCTAGCTGAGTTAACTAGTCAACTAGTCTTCAGTTAACTAACTGAACAGAGTGTAGTGAGGAGTAGATCAAGGAATCAAGGGTAATGCGCCAGTTTTGTGATGATCCCAAGGAAAGTGCGCATTAGATGGTGATCATCCCAGTGTTGCATGGTGACAAAACCAATACAGTATTTAAACTCAACTCAACTAGTCAAACTAAAGTGTTAATTGAAAGAGAATATTCTCCAGGTGGAATATTCTCCCCTAAAATATAGGAGACTAGGTAATGACAAATTATGACTAATAAACAAGGAAAAACCTTAGGAAAAAAAATCCTAGATGTTTGTGAAGTAACTCAAACATATTGAATGCTAAATCCGTGATAAATGTAATAAATTTTTACAAATAAATAAAACAAACCACTTAATGAAGAAAACATTACTAACCAAGTGTTGCTTTATGCCCAATGAAATCTATATTGAATACCAAATCCCTGGTATATGTGTCCATAAAAAGTTGAAAACTATTAAATATTTATGATTTTTCATAATATAATTAACAAAGATGCCATTGATACATGCATAAAAGCAAAAAACCATTCAAATATACATATGATTTTTCATAATACACTTCATCCATGGATTTCCCAAAACTATTCAAATATACATAATTTTTCATAATACACTTCATCCATGGATTTCCCTCACAAAACCTGAAAAATGTTCAAATATACAAGATTTTCTATAATGCACTTAACATAGATACATCCGACAAGATGCATTTCCTTCAACTTCTTTGCAAATATCCCCAACTTAGAATTGTATCTTGGAATTGTGTAGTGCAAGATGCACACTGTTTCAGCAAAATAAAAGAAGCAACCAAATATTCAGTGGTTTTCTACTCTTTGGATAATGAACGATGTTCACAATTTTGATGTTCTAGGTTCGAGTTCATATTTGAGAACACTGAAGGTAGGTTTGAACGGAATATATTATTTCCTATAGTTTTGTAAAACGAATTTACCGACCATATGGTATTCCGAATTTTTAGTAAAAGTTTTGTATCTCCCATCGCATGATACTAATTTTTTTTAATGCATATATAGTATTAGTTTTTTTTTTAATGTTTTATGCATATCATATATAAATACAAATATTTGCAATTTCCTCTTTTATTTTCATTCCATAAACTATTTAGATGATTTTTTAATATAGTTAAAGTTATTTTATAATAAAAATGCTATTTAGATGATTTTTTAATGTAGTTAATGTTATTTTGTAATAAAAATGTCTTTGTTTTAAATGTAAAAATGCATATATGCTTTTGGATTATTATATTTTTCATTTTATACATATCATATATAAATATAAATATTTGCAATTTTTTTATTTTTTTTTCATTCCATGACTTTTAGATGAATTTTTAATGTAGTTAAAGTTATTTTAAAATAAAAATGTTTATTGTTTATTTAAAATATAGATTTGGTTTTATTTTTATTTATTTTTTATTTTGGGTACAAAAATGTTTATTGTTTATTTAAAATATAGATTTGGTTTTATTTTTATTTATTTATTATTTTGGGTACAAAAATGTTTATTGTTTATTTAAAATATAGATTTGGTTTTATTTTTATTTATTTTTTATTTTGGGTACAAATGATTGATTGTTTCATTTCTAGTTATTTTACATTTTTTTAATAGAACTTTGTATTTGTGTTTTTCAAATTATATATTCACTTTAATAGAGATAGAATTATGAAATGTCATATATTTTTTACAAAATATAAACAATATAATATTTAAAAATAAATTAACAATTTTGGCTTAAAATGTGGTAATTTATAATAGAATAAACTTAAACAAAATACTTATGAGTCTTAAACATTCAATTTATTTTTTAATATATTTTTTTTAATCATATTAAAAAGAGTTCCAAGTATATATCTAGAAAAAAGGAGAGTCTCGTACTAATCAGTGGGAATAGAAAAAATGTTTTATGTCTTCTCTTCCAAAATTTATCCTTATTTCCGTATAACGCTTTTCATTGGATATATATTACATAATTATATGCTTTTCTCACATTTATATTTTCTCAAGGTGTTAAAAACAATAATAACTTTGTTTGTCAATTGGATAACCATCGATTAAATGTGAAATGTGGGCTAATTTATAATCACTATTCAAGAGAAACATGCCACCTACAATCATGGTTTGTAAGGGGAGAGACTTTATTATATGTTTTAAGTGTTTCATATTTGCTTTAACTTTTAGCTTTGTATTACATACAATTATTGTAAGGTGTCTCGTAACATCCACCGATCCCACACGCTCCTTAGGAAAACTTGGAGACAAGTTCGGAAATAGAACACAAGGAGCATGCGATCAATTGGAAAAATAAAGACATGTAGGCATGGGAAAGACAATATTGGGTGCATGGTGGTGACATGTGGCACAAAGGGGGAACACACATCACTTTCGTTGTGATGATTGGTAGGGAATTGGGTTGTGTTGAGGAAAGGATGGGGCAACTTGGGGTGCCCAAGGAGTGGACCTGTTAGTTGATGGCAACATGGAAACATTAGAGAGGTTGGATGACCCCATTGGCACACCCACAGAGAGCCATGTCATTGGTTAAAAAAAATGCACAATAAAAGGGCACACCAAAGAGGTTGGGTGTGTCAGTCTCAAGGGACACAAAGGGTTGATGAGAAAATGGGTTCATGGCCACGTCGGTCTACGAAGGGTTGCATTGGTTCATTTGGGAGTGTCGGTCTATGAAGGGATGCATTGGTTTGTTTGGGCATGATGGTTCATGAAGGGGAGCGACACAGCCAAAGGACGCTAYGATTCACAAAGGTGACATTTGGAGTTATTTGTAGGGGCTAGTCGACCCTGCCAACTAGACCCACCAATCGACCAAATCTAAGTCAGCTGATTGTCTAATTCGATTATATGATTTGGTTGACTAGTCAGTTTGGTCGACTAACAAAGGTAGTTAGGAAGTTATAACTGCTAGGTAATTACAAACATGAGTATATATATGTGACTATGTAACAAATGAGAGGTTGGCTTTTCTTGTACATAGTAAAGTGCATATTGATGGTTCTCCCACTACTTTGTGTATGTTTACATATATTTCTATGTGTGTGTATATATAGAGTTGTATAGTATATGTTTCTTTGTGTAACAAACTATGGGTAATACTCTCATATGTTCCCCTAGATTACAACAAGAAAACAAGAAGAATTACTTTGATATGTTGGATTACTACATAAAAAACTATTCAAGGAGGAACCGACTGCCATTAGTAGAATATCGATCAAGGTTTTTCACAGAGACATAGGAGAAATTTCTAGAAGCCATCTTAGAGGCTTTATTCGAATATCTTAACCAATCCTTTAATGCACAAGCTATCTTTGGATGAATAGTTAATGATAAACTAAAAATGAAGGTCAAACAAATTTAAATGAGTGGTTTGAAATAATATTCCACGACTACATTAAAAAACAAGAAATTGAGGATAGATCATCAGTCAAAACTGTTAAAAATAAATTTTACACTGACTTGCATGATGGTTTTCTTTGTATTGTTCCATCCCTATTGCATGAAATTTTACTAAATAATGGAGTCAGGGATTGTCGAGTACCAACCTCTCTTGTGCACACCTCCACCAAATTATAACTTCCAGTAAAAGAAGGATGGGTGGGAAGAATTATTAGAAGCTAATTGTAAATACATGCATGAAGCCTATGATTAGTTCCTGAATAAATGAGAATAACAAGCATGGTTAAAATTGATGACTTAAAGTAAGCTAGACCACTGATGGGGGACTAAAGGATCTATAAGATGCTATAAGTTGAGTCGACTCCACTGGATCAAATAATTTCGGAAGCAAGGAGGAAGATAACTGAAAAAAGAGATGCACAAAAATCAAGAGGGAAGCCTACACAATGAATGAAAATATATAAACCCTCACTCGATATCCAAAAATTGGAGTGGGATAAAAGGAAAAAGTGTAGAGAAGAGATGTGAAATGAGAGGGATCCCATAATTTCAAATCATAAACACCCCCAGGAGTGGCATATTGTTGGAGCACATGAAGAGTTTGAGTCGAACAGGAGTAGACCGGACTTGGAAATATTAACAGCCCCAATAGTTCCTAGGAGAAATATAAGTTTTTAATTTGAGAGAGGTAGCTAGAGGCACCCATCAACAAATCCATATATTCAATAGTATCGAAATTGATGAATTGGGACCCATGGTTCAAAAATCTCCTACTAGAAATGGTATCTTGCACATTGCAGGCTTCCTCCAACAAATGATTCATATTGACACTCAATGTTCAAAAGTATGGTGCAAAAATGATAGAGATGGTCACATACGAGACAAACTTTTGATAGAAGTGCAATAAATTAATCATAATAAAACAAAGGAAATATTCCTCCATATAAAACATCTCAATACTCTACTCATTGAATTTACTTATCAAAGAAGAATCCAAGTCAATAGAAAGAAAAAAACGAATCGAGGAAACCGTATGGAGGAAAATGCATAGAGTATATAGATAATGGATGTCAAACACATCACATAATTCTAGCAAGAGAGAAAAATAAATTATTATTGGAATATTGTCCGATGGAAGATCAATATTATATTGTATCAGTCAAGTTAAATACTTAGATTTCAACCCCCGAAAACAAGGTTGTATTGAATTCTCAGTCAAATCTTGTAACAAATCAGAAAACTCAAACTCTTTCAATAGTTCCACTTTCTAAGCCTCCGAAGAGAAAAATAATGGTTATCAATCATATACCCATCTATGAAGGAGACGCATATCCCAAACAAAGAGGAGGCCATAGAGGTGGACACAGTCAAGGAGGTAGAGGACGTGGTCGATATTGATTCTACTATTTTAATTGTTGGAAATATGATCACATCAGACCATACAATCATATTAAGGATATAAATTACCTTATATTATGCCAAAAATGTGGAGTGGGTGATCACTCCCGGGAATACTATCTAATAGTATGGGAGAAAGTTATGAAGAAAATGAATGTGAACCTCTTGCACATTGTTCCTAAGAAATAGGTACTAAAATCAAAGAATATCCATGTTGTGACCAAATCAATTGTAGATAAATACACTTACCAAGAATCACCACCTCAACAAATGGGATATAGAAACACTTACCCCTAACTAGAACAAGAAGAAAATTAATGTTGAAAGTGCTAAAATTATTCAAAAATATTGACCATGAAAAAACAAATGGAAGCAATGGAAGGAAGAAAAACACTTCAGACACTGCCTTAGATGAATTCCTCCACATACTAAAGGGAAAGTGGTCGATCAATGACTTTATTGACTTATTGAATATTCTGAGGGATTATAAAGAATACCAATGACCATTTAATAATATTAGACAATTGTTGCAAGATAAACACATGAATGATTATGATCCTCAAGTCTACCCCAAGATTGCAAAAAATATGATTAATGAATTCATAGTCAACTTTGGATCACAAGTAATATCCTTTTCTGGAAGATATGGAAACAACTTGGAAGGCCCCCATTGAATTCAAAGATGAATTTCTTAAAACTAGCAAATCAAAGATTCATCGAGCCAATTGGAATGTTTAAAAATGTCAAAACATATATAATAGGGATTCCAACAATGGTCGAGTTTGAGGTGAAAAAAATGGTTGAAGGAACTCATGCTTACACTTTGTTAGTAGGTAGACTGTGGGGTCGAAACATGAAAAACATTGTCTCCCTAGAAAGAGATAAGATCAACTTGAAAGGAAAAAGTAGGAAAATAAGCATACCCCTAGATCCAAATGAAGGAAAACCATGGGTACAAACATGTGATAAAGATTAAGAATATCACAGATTGTATTAGATAATGCATGAAGAGAAGGATAACTTCTAACCAAATATAAAGGGAGAAATTTTAATTGGTTCCTCAATGTCTATGGGAAAAAACTCACACATAAATCTCTATAACTGACATATAGAGAATTACGAGTCCCAGGAAAAATAATGTTGGTTGATAGAGGGAATACTGATAAATAAATTTAGATCATGTTTTTTTGTGCAGTAAGTCCCTATCATCTTTGAAAAAATTAAAAACAGACACCAACACTTATCTTGAATAACTAAAAAAAAAACCTCCCCTACAGTTCAATGAAACAACTTATCCATTGATCCACATAGATGAGGTATAATAAACACTCAGAGAATAGGGAAGAGTGAAAATCCTAGTAGATTCCTTCACTGGTCAAGCTGCTTGATTGTGGGAAACCAATTCCCCCCACTTTAAAATGTGGACTACTGATACATTATAATATGTCGAATGATTTAGAGGGAAAATTGTATCAAGAAGAGTCGACATATTAACCTTTAAAACTTGGTTCAATGCAGTAGCTCATATTCACTAGTGAGAAAATGAATGGATAAGAGTTGGATATAGGGATGAAAGAGTTCTAACTCACATGTTTCCAAACACATTGGATGACATAGCACACAAATGGTATAAAATTGAAGAGGCATGTGTCCATACAATCAATCGAACTAAAATAAAGGAAAATTTCATAATATATTTTGAATTCATTATGGAAGAGGCACATATGAGAGAGGAAACACAAGATATAAAGAAATTTTTCAAAAAATCAAACCTTGACGAAGTTCAAAAAAGAGGAAAGAAAAAAATTGACATAAGGTCGACGTAGACTTGCAACTTCGTGTTGAATCATAATTAAGATAATATAATTTCTCATTGAGTGGACATGCAAAAAATAAGTTTTCTTAGGAAAATATTTAGATGGAGTAAATGTAATGACCTCCTCGTTATGGCGACAAGCCTCTTATAACAAGTGCAATTTTTTTGTTTAAAAGTGTGTGTGTGCATGTACAAGGGAAACAACACATTCAACTCTGCGTCACCACCCGACGACAAACAAGATGCAACCACGATGAACACATCATAAGAAACACAATCAAGTAACTGCATG
>SNQJ01S0007244.1:311214-328157 GCA_010110895.2 Picea sitchensis | reverse complement strand
CAAGCCAAGATACTCTTGGCTATCTTCTACTTCCTTGTGATGACCATTGTTATCTGTATAAAATAATGCAAAACATAATCTCTCATAATATTCATAGTAACATTGAATCATACTCAAAGTATGATGATTTTTTTTTTTTTTTTGTGTGTCAATACTGTGTACTAGAGTTATATTCCCACATTTAGAAGTATGAGGCGAGGGGTTGGCAGTTAGACTAGGATCTATTGCCTAGTTTCCATAATGATTAGTTGTGGGAAATAGTTAAAGGTATGGTCTACCTAGATGACCTCCGAGAGAGGTCTTTTCATGGCAGGAAATAATCCAAAATGTGTTGCAGCAAAGGCAAATATGAAGGAGAGTGATCCATTCACCTTAACTACCCTTTCTCTTTCTTTCATCATGCACCTCTAAATATGCCAACAAAGATAGAGACAATTGAAGCTAGATACCGACCATTTTGGATTTGTTTCAAAATAGGCTCCTTTATCTGCATGGGTAAAAAAAACATTCTGCTAAAATCTCTCTTATCTTCCGAGTGTTTCCCAACATTCCATTATATTGAACTGGTCGGAAGTCAATTTACGAGTTATTTTCATAAGTTATATCAATATATAGAATCTATCCAGAAAATTATGTGCTATACCCTGTCGAGAAGAGTCTGCCTAGGACCCCTATCTCTAATAAAGAACTATCTTTTTCTGAACCACCTACATTTACTTCATTGGAAACGAAGCCTACGTTGGTGTCTCGAAAATTGATGGCGAGTGTATAGAGGCTATATCCATCCCCCACAAACTTTGTTGGATATTCTAGTGCCAACGGCTATGGAACTGAATCTCTCAAGCCAATTAGATCGGATAGTAAGATAGGCTATGGAACTGAATCTCTCAAGCCAATTAGATCGGATAGTAAGATATATATAAAATAAAATTAAAAAAAAAAAAAAAAAAAAAAAAAACCAACTCTGGATAAAAAAACAAGCTCATCCCCAACCCCAAATATTCCATGCATTTTCGCACTTAACCCATATTATACTCTCCTCTCATGACTTCACCAGTTAATACATGACATAAGTAGGCACACCCTAAAAAATAAAATACAAATAGGTAAAGAAAAACCATTGACATCTAGAACCATATTGATAGTCAAAAACCTCAAAATGATGATCTCGTGGGTGAAGAAAGAGAGATACTCTTTATTATGGCCATAAAAGATAAAAATTGAATGCAATTTCTTACTATCATCAAATTCCAATAGAAACTCAAGAAGGACGACAACATTAATATCAATAGAAATTAAATATTTCTGTGGAGAGACGTGTTGAGGTGTATGAACATTAATATCAATAGAAATTAAATATTTAAAAGGGAGAGACGGGTTGAGGTGTATGAACATTAATATCAATAGAAATTAAATATTTGCATGGAGAGACGTGTTGAGGTGTACGAACATTAATATCAATAGAAATTAAATATTTGTGTGGAGAGACATGTTGAGGTGTGTAATAAATTGATGTGTGTTTTATGACAAAAACTCTCATTGCATTAGTATGTAATAAATTGAAGGTTAAATATATGTGCACTTGTATAAGGACGTGTTCAGAAAAATTAATGAGGTGCGTAATAAATTGATGTGTGGTTTATGACAAAACTTGACAGATTGGTATGTAATAAATTGAAGGTTAAATATATGTGTACTTGTATAAAGACGTGTTCATAAAAATTAATGGAGATAAATCTGTTGTGTGAGGATATTATCAAAATACCAAAAGAGTCGTGTCAAGACAAGTGTTGATGTGTGGTTTGTTACCGAACTCAACATCTTGTTGTGTAATAAGTTGAAAATTCAGAGATAGTTGTATCAGAGTTATTGTTGCAAGTGGCATGACTGTGTCATGAACACCCTATTAATTGATGAAATGACAAGCTATCAAATTCAATATTTATGTTCACCAAAACTCCTTCCTCGTTCTGGTTTCACATTTGTCATTCCTATTGACGAGGACTGATCCAGAGCCAAGGCTCCTCAAATGAGGTAAAATATTGAGATTATTGTTCTCTTTTATGGCATAGCCAATAATAGAATCCAAACCCTACAAAGCATTTTCATAAGCTTCGTAATTTCCCCGGTGATTTGATTTTTTTTTGAGATAGAAGTGCCTCGACTCCATCGTATCAATGACATCGTACAAACTCACTAATAAAGATATGAATCTATTCAGTTCTTCCTAATCAATATCGGAATGTCCTTGATGACACCCTCGTCATCTTCTGTCTCTTTATTTTACTAACATCACGAAAGCCTAAGTTTAGCTATGTTCCTCAACAGGAAAACCCGTTACTTTCTGAACCGCTTTGAAAAAAAGCACGTGTGCTCCTTCTGGGTAATGAGAGTCGCCAGATCACTAAGGACATGGTGTATTTTAACTTGTTCAATCCTTCCAGTAATATCCATCTTAGTCGCCTCAATCAAACAACGATCCATTAAAAAGATGATAAAACTGTACGCAGTGGCATGCAAATAGATCTGTCCATCGCTTGTAACAAGCCCAAACTGTACGCGGTGGCATGCAAATAGATCTGTCCACTGCTTGTAACAAGCCCTTCCAGACCCTTTGCTATCCACATTTCTATCACTTCTTCACAATTGATTATTTCCTCTTCCGGATAAGCTGCAAAATAAACAAAGCAAGTCTTCAAATAATTGGCAGAACATTGTAACTCCATTTGAGATGCTGAAATAGTTTTTCCTCAATTGCACCGTGGATGTAAAATCTTTCATCAATTGTTTGCATCTGATGTAAAGAAATCTCCCACTCATATCGATAACCATAGTGTGCCATCGTTGTAGCAGCTACAATTATAGAGAGTGGTAAACCCTTACATGCCCCTGCAATTTCCCTAGCAACATCCTCTATGTCCGCTGGAACATCTCCATTCCGAAATGATCGGGTACGAAACAACTGCCAACCCTGGTCTTCCAACAACGGATCCACTGGTATCATCTCTTCCACATTCATTAGAGTATATACAACTTTATTTTTAGTCGTAAAAATAATCTTAAAACCTCTTTCATTCAAGGATGCTCCTAAACTTTGAAGGTCAAGACTCTTCCACATATCATCTAGTATAAGAAGAAACTTGTTTTCCTTTAAATAAGAGCACAACATATCTTTTCTCCCTTGCAAATTGGATAGATCCGATTTTTTTTAACTTTAATCTATCTGCAATGCAACTTTGTAGATCTGAGATTTTGTATTCTTCGGAGACCATTACGACCAGATCAAATGAGTTAATTATCTTGCAGCTGTTGTTGATGGTCTGAAGCAATGACATCTTACCAACGTCGCCCATGTCGTAGACGCCAATAATTCCAATGTGGTTGTTATCTAGGGTTAACCATGTCTCAATCTTAGACTGTATAGATCGGATCAGGTTTTCCAGTATACCCAGATTCGTGGATTTCAACTGTAAGATTCCGGGTGGTGGAGTATAGTCCCCGACTCCCTCACCGAAGGAAAATTAGACTACTTTTCTAACTCGAGTTTAGCAACACTATGTTTCCAGTCTTGGATATCTTTGTCGATTCTGTATGGTAGAGGTAGTTAGGGAAGCAACCAATGCAATTTTTGAGTTCTTGGTAGTTGTTCTGAATAGATTGTGAAGCTTTTATGGCCTCGTCCACCTCATCCATCCAAATATTCACTATTTGTTTAGGGCCCCTTTTTTCTTGAGTGAGGTCTCCCTTTATGTCATCTATTACATGGTTCAGATGTTCAGCTTGAGCTTCCATGTCCCTGACAGTTTGACACAAATAAATGACTATTTTCATCTCTTTAATAACTTCTATAAAAAAAGATATATATTAATAAAAATAAAATAAAATGCTCTAAACATTGGCTACAGCTCTGGTAGCAATCGCCTTGCCAACCATTTTTCCTCACAGAAACCCTACACTCTGCCAAACCAAAATGAAGAAACTATACCAAGTCAGAAACGACAAGACTAGCTGGTAGAAACCTCTTTTCAAGCTATAAAACCAGTTGGTTAGCAATCCAATCTGCAATATATTATAGTTCAAATGAACTATGAACCGCCATATTTGAGCTAAGGCATTACAATGAAATAAAAATGACAAATCACGTTTCATTGTTAAAGGATTTGAAGAAGATTCATTCCACTCACCCAGGAAGCCCAATACTAATGAACCTACTAATGGATATAATGCACAATTAGAAATAACATGCTTAGGATCCGGGTGGAGATCAACTAGATTGTATTTGTGAGGACAACTTGCTAAGATAAGTCACTCTGTTCTGAAAGACGATTGGTTGGAACTTGGAAGAAGAAAATCAGATAGGTTAAAGTGGAACGATAACGTGAAATTGACCAAAACTCATATTATGACTACTCAATCTCTAGGAAAAGCATAAATTTCATAAATATGTACCTTGTTTGGCCGACCTTTCCTAGAAGGGATTATTCCACTTAGTATTAACATTACTCTAATATATTGATATAAATATGTTTTTATAATTTTTTTTATTATTATAGTACAACTCTATTCAATCTAGGTTGGTAAGGTAGTTGAGAAGACTAAATACCCACCATTGAACATAAATCTTAATGGCATAGTTGTTCAAGGAATGATTGACAGTTCTCTTCAGAACCATTGAATGTTTTGTCTAAAAAGAAAGCCAAAAAACATACATCTATGTATGAATGGAAGTTCAATTAACGGACCGACCTTGAAAATTCACTCAACCTGCCTCCAATATGCCTCGGTCATCACTCCAATCTACCTGGTCATAAAGTTGGATTGATTGACATGACTTGTTAATCATAATTTCCATGTATTAATTAATTAATGATTATAACATAAAATTTTCAATTTGAATTTCCGTGGATCAATGTTTATTAAACTCAACTTATCAAAACATGAAGAGAAATAAATAAAAATATTAAACCCCATATCACCCTTTATTGCTTTCTGAAAATTGTTATCAAATAATTGAATGAAAATAAATAGAAATATATTAAAATATGAATGTATACATTAAAAAGTAAGGCATGAATATATTAATAAGGTAGCTAATAACAAGTAGTATGTGTAATATTATTATAATCATACTCAAAATGTGTACTAATAATAAGTAGTAAGTATAATGTTAATATAATTATAATCAAGAGTTGTTAGGGAAAATATTATTATATGAGGTTATTAAAATATTGTTGTATGATATATAGTTATATTTAAATAATTATATATAAATATATTAATCAAAATAATATTATATTTAGTATGTCTTTAAATCTTTACAAAATCTTTAATATGTTGAATATGGTGTTGTGTTGTATGGTTATATACATTAAGCTATAATATAAGATCCTTAAAATAAAATAAAGCTCTTTCTCCGCTCGCTGGAAATGTAAGATCCCATTTGATGCGCTTCACGACGTGGTCGGAGGGGCCCTAGATCTCTGCTATGCTCTAAGTTCTTCGTGTGAAGACGCCCATCATCTCTAATGTGAGTAAGTAATGTATGGTAGTAAGTATACTCGTTATTATAATTATAATCAAGAGTTGTTAGGGAAAATATTATTATATGAGGTTATTAAAATATTGTTGTATGATATATAGTTATATTTAACTAATTATATAAATATATTAATCAAAATAATATTATATTTAGTATGTCTTTAAATCTTTACAAAATCTTTAATATGTTGAATATGGTGTTGTGTTGTATGGTTATATACATTAAGCTATAATATAAGATCCTTAAAATAAAATAAAAGCTCTTTCTCCGGGCTCATGGGAAATGTAAGATCCCATTGGGATGCGCCTACTGACGTATCGGAGGGGCCCCAGATCTGCTTGCTATGTCGTTGCTCAAGTGAAGACGTCCATCATCTTTTGATCCATTGTGATTTTGCGAGGGAGGTCTGGTCTCGAATCCTAAAGCAACTCTCTCTACCTATACCCTGGAGCAGAGACACTCTTTGAGATTGCTTTCAATTGTGGATCACACAAAAATCTCCCCCAGTCTGCCTGGCTGCACTTGTTTGCTGGCACCTTTGGATAGAGCGGAACAGTGTGACTTTTGAGAACAGGTCACCAAACTTGCTGAACGTTGTAAACAAATTTTTGTTTTCCTTTCACTGGAAACAAGCTCCGAACACTATTCACACACATAAAGCTATCAATCTCAACCTACCAGAGGGATATACGCTAGCTTGCTTCGACGGAGCTGCACAATCTGGAAGCTGTGGAGCTGGTGGATTCTTTAAATCTCACCATTCTAGGATTACTAAATGGTTTTTTAGATGTGGAGGAGGCACGAACACTAAAGCAGAGCTCTTGGGGCTTTGGACCACTCTCTATTTAGCTACTTCATGGTCTATCAAACATTTATTTGTTTTGGGTGACTCGAGAGTTGTCATCGATTGGATCAATCATAGATCCAACCTCTGCTCTGTCCACATCGAAAGTTGGAAGCTGAAAACATTGGAGTTGGCTAAACTCTTCGCTGAGATCAAATTTCATCATATTCCGAGGAGTCACAATGGAGAGGCGGACGCACTCTCTAAAAGATCTCTAAAGGAGGTGGCAGGGTGGCTATCCATATTTCACAGTGAAAATGGAGTTGACAGTCCCATTACCCATCAAAGAATATTTTGAGCATGGCTGGCAGACATTTTGGTTCTGGATTATTTGTTCGATTGCTGGTATGTTTATTTGATGGATGGTAATTACTCACACCTGAGCCTGTTGAGTAATTTGTTCTTGATCCACGGAACCGGTATTCACATTTTGGTGAAGTTGGACGGCTGGATTCTGGAATGACTGATAGCGGCCCATATCTCACTCCTGTGACTGCTGTGCATTTTGTTTTTGATCCAATGCGCTGTTCAAACACTCTCTTGTGATGTTGGATGTGGTTGATGGTTTGTTGACCAATTCTCTATCCTGTGTTTGCTGTGCGATTTTGAATCGATCCATCGAGCTGTTTTACTGATGGAAGTGTTATCGACTCGAACCACTAACCAATCACTTTGTCAGCTGGTGTGCATGTGTAAATGAGTTTATACATTATATAAATTCGAGAAAATTTTCACCTGAAAAAAAAGCTATAATATAATATATATAAAAGAAATAATTGAAATACTTGTGTGTATGAATATGTAAAATAGATTTATTTAAACCGTTAAAAAAAAAATATGTGCATATAAAAGGAGAAAAAAAAAAAAAAAATTAAATATACATATATATATATATATATATAATTTTATAAAGTAGTATTTTTATATGAAGTTATTTTCACATTGACTTTTTGAAGGTATATAATAAATTTTATTTTAGATGAGTTATTATAAATTTCTATTTCTTTACTCTATTAAAAAAAAAAAAAACATTAAAACAATAACACCAAGTGTAAAAAATTCATTAAAAGAAGACTCCATATTTATTAGATTTTATTTCAAAGATAAAACAATATAATATTAACTAAAACATATAGAACATATGATATAATTTATTATAGTTTATGAAGATAATCTATTATAGTGTTTAAAGTTGTTGGGTTACTCAAGGATGGGACAACAATGTTATTTATATTATTAAAAATGTTGAGAAAATATCATGAAGTAATAAGATGAATTTGATATGTAAAGTGTATATATATATATGGACACAACAATAAATGCTATGTAAAAGAAAATTGTTAGTTAAGAATATGATTTCTTTCATTATTGCTTAGATAAATAGGAAATGCAAGGTTGTATGTATTGTATGTTATACACACATAAATTTCAAGGAGCTTGGTAGAATATCCTTAACTTAGAGAAACATGTTCTACATTCCATTGGAAATTATGGATACACCTAATAAGATTTAAGAGTGTCATCTTATCTGAAAGTATACACCTAGAATATAGATTCCATGGAAATGTAACTATAAATATTATCTGAGTAAAAAATTGAAGGTTAAGAGTGTTTGAAGCCCTTTATGACCTAATACCAAATGTGACAAATTTGAGGTATGGGTTAGAAAGGTGAGACAAATGAGTTGTCTTAATTATTGAAAGATTTTAGGATATCGTGAAGACATTAAATTATCAGTTAATCTTGCTCAACAGAAAGACATATTAAAGTATGTTGGTTATTACAATGATATTTTAAATCTAAATCTCTTGGTTCTTAATAAAAGCAATAGGTTTGAACATGGGAAATAAAATTTATATTAAGGGTCTTATTTTTATAGTTAAAGTAGTAGTAGCTTTGTAATTACTTTAAGATAGTGAGATCATAGTGACCTTGTAAAAATCTACAACAATAATAACAATAATTAAAAAAGAGCTAACCCTAGGGTGATGTAAAGACCACACATTATGATTACTCTACAATTTTGACCATAACTTCGGGACTAAGTTTCCTAAAGGGTGGGTGTATGTAATGCCCCATATTTGGCCCTAGACAGTTAGGAAATTGTTGTTTACTCATGTTAGTAATTCAATGCTTAATATTTGATTAGATTTAGTTCAACTAAGTTAGACATTTGATATGAATACATATGGACATGTTTATCTATTTACATGATATTATTCTTACCATTATATGCTCATAACAATGATGGTTCTATGATTGTTTAAGCATGAAAGTTAAAAATGCAGAATCTTTGGTACATGGATACTAGTTGAGGTTATCTTTTGGATGTATAATAGATGCAAGGAATGGTAAAAATAAACATCCATTTCTTAATTGAACGCCAAAGATAGATATGGATTCTTATATGATATTGTGATAATATGTATGGATATGAGTTATCAAGAACTAACCTACAGGATGATGAGTCATGTGATAGCCAAATGACTATAGTGTTGAGGTAACTTGGATGTCTTAGACATCAAGAAGATAGTGTACGCTATAAGTTGTTCTTATTATTTAATTTATCATTCAAAACATTAAGCAAGGATATGTAGGTGTGGTTTTGACAACACGCATAACCTGCCCAAAGTGGTTGTTTGATGACGCGACTCTAAGAAACGAGTTGCACAATATGGCTTGATGTAGGGTGTTGACCCTAGTTATATAAGGAGGTGGAGTTATTGCCCACCATTTATCCTCCAAAACATAGAGTCATGGAAGGGATGTGTTAAGTCACGCCCCCGATGTGTGACTCCACACTCACTAGTTGCTCATTGGGGAAGCTTGGTTGAGATGTATGACACTTCCACTTATGGGTTCTATCTGAGTTAGGTCAATATAGTTGAAGCACCAAGATTTTAGTCCAACGGAGGGAAACTATATGATGGAAGATGGAAGTAGGTTAGGAAGGAATGATGCTCCGATGTTAGTTGAGAATATTGATCGGGGATTAGAGATGCCACTATTGTTTACCCACTTGGTTCCTACCATGTTTAAAACCCTTTTTGATTTCCTATTGATATTTTGAGTGTGATAATGAGTTATTGATGAATTGGTGTAATTTAGTTCGCTAAAATTATTAAATGATGCATTACTTGATCTGTTGTCCTATTTCGTCTTGGTGTGATCATATAGGAACCATGCACTAGAGGCAATGATTGCTTATCGTTAGTACATGCATAATATATGTGTCCTGGCTAGTTACACACATACCCCACCCATGTATACTAGTATAAGTAATTAATGTATTAATTATTAAAATAAATTATTAACTATTTAAATGAATGTTTATTGAATATGTAAATTATATTGCATACAAATATCTAGAAGCATTAAATAATTTCTCTTTGACTTTGATAGATGGTGGGTGGTGAATTAAATGAGCATGGTGGAGTGTTATGTACATTTTAGAAAATTATCAAATAACATTTATTATCTAGCATGAGAATAATGACTTTTATCTTTTGTATTTATTGGTTGTTTAATGCAAGTCATTTATATTTAGTTTATTTTAATCTTTTCCCAAAATATCTAGATAAGGAAGGTTGATGGATAGTAAAAAGGGTGGTTGAGGAGACTTTGGGGAAATGTGTATGGAAACTCTGGTAAATAGGGAGAAAGAAGCAGAGAGGAGGGGACAGAGGTTGGAGCATGATGAGAGGTTGTGAAATTTTGGAAGATAATTCTTGTGATAGTTTTCTGAGCATTTGTGCTTTGTTGTTCTTGGAGTCACTGGGCAGGGAGGGCCAAGAAACCAGTTAGTTTCTGAGCTAGGAAGCTCTGCCAGGGTCTAGTCAAGTGGAGGATTCCTTGTTTCCACCTCTAGGCAAGCTTTGAAAGAATACTCTTGGAAGCCCCACAATTACATTACAACGATGAGCTCAAGCTAAGGAGTAGGTATTTTTCAGTGATATTTTGTTATTGACATTTTAAGTATACTTATGTTTTAAGTTCTTAAATCTTAAATTTAGCCTACTACTTATTTCATCATGTTATTAGATTTATCATCGAGATGTAAGAAATGTGTAAATAAAAATCAATGAAATAATGCTAAAAACAAAGTTGTTAATGTGTAAATATTTAAAATAAATGGTTAATTACTTAGCATCATGTGGACGGGTGCTACAATCAAGACATGGAGGAGGGGGGACTACATCCATGTCACTTTTGTTGAGCTAGTGTATCTAGGTGTCACGTAGGGTAGATGGCATTTATCCTCCTAGAAATAATTTCCATCCGGGATTATTTTGAGAACTTACATGAAGGAAAAAAAATATAACCTAGATAAATAATGAAATACATAAAATTATGTAAGAGAACACATAAATACAGTTGGAACCCAACTTCTATTACTAAATAAGATAGGAAAAACATTGTATAGCACAAACTGGAAAAAATAGCTTTATCTCTAAAAGAAAGAGATGTTGGCTAAATGCTTCATTCACAAGAAGCTTTACATCATACTTTGTTGCATGTTTAAAGGGCCTCCTTTACCTCAATTATATATGAGAGATGAGAGGAGAACAATTCCCATGATGCATGTGGGATAAATCGACCAAGTTTATAAAATGCCATACACATGCAAAATAGTAGGACTTCCCAGGTAGTCACCCATCCCAAAGAGTACTCTAGCCCAAGCTAACGCTAAAGGTGGAGTTCTAATGGGATCTAGTGCATTAACGCTATGTTGTAGGCATGTACATAAGACCATTAGCATGATGTCTAGAATTAACAAATGAAGATGACATTACATTATATTCCCCACCAAAAGGGTGAATGTCATGAGCCTATCAAAACCACATTGATGGCCACCGAGATCCATCTCGATCATTCCTCCCCCCAGGGGAGCAATGGTCCCCATTGCATCAAGTTCCCTTTGGGCGATGGTGAGACTTATGCTAAATTTGAAGCTTAGTGTGTTGCTTGCCGTGCTAAAGAAGTTGTTATGCTTAACTTGTTGCAAGGCCATCATGAACCCCAGTTGTTTGAGGGCTGGAATCCATCTCACACCAATCTAGCCTATTGGATCTAATTTGAGTGTGGGATGACTCTGTCAGTGAAGATGCAAAGTGAAGAATATGAAGGGTTATGTTATAACCCGCTTGACCGGGTAGTGTGGAGGCACCCCCATAGGGGCAACAAGAACATCTTGGTACTCTTCTACGATTGTCAACTGGGCTTACGCCGGATAGAAAGGGCTCAAGGTTGAAGTGGTTGCATTTATCCCTTCCGCTCACCTTATGATCGAATTTATAAGAGGATAAACTTTTCATTATGACCAAGATTACTTTGTGGCATTGTTTTGGTGGGACAATAGTTGAAACTACCTCTGGTATCATGTATAGCTGACCTCCCAGAGTAACAATGATGCTATGAGGTCAAGACTCATAAATAGCATGACGCCTCCATATATATGGTTGGCATAATAAAACATCACATAATTTTAGTGGGGAAACATCACATAATACCTCATCCTACTTGATGTCGTAGGACATGCAACATTGTTGGCTGACATGAAGATCTTGACCCTGGCGAAGCCACCCGATGTTGTATGGTTGCGGGTGTGGTGTTGTTGGAATATCCAACTGCTTGACAACATCTGCTGAGATGATGTTCTTTTGGCTTCCGCTATTAACAATAAAATGCAGTGGGGTCCCCTTCACCCACATCTGTGAATGGAATATTCACTCCCCCTCCTCAAGATCCTCTTCTGGTTGGATTGTTGTAGCTGCGACAGTAGCAGTGGTTTTTGCATCAATGATCTTTCTCCTTTTATCATTTTCTAAATCAGGGTCCAAGTCGGGGTTTGGATATTTATCTTTGAGCTTGGCCACAAATGACTGTATTGAGCGACATTCATCAGTGTTATGCCAAGGGCTATTGTGGAACTCACACCTCTTTCCGATGTCTTTCTTAGACTTCGAATTACCCTTCTTTGTCTGGATCTGGAGTTGGATCTCTTGAGGTTGGCCTTCCCTGCTATGTCCTTCATTATGTGAGTTAGAGTTTCCTTTTCCATGCTTCTCCCACTTAATATAAAATATCACTTCATGAAGAACCGCCACAAACTTTGTTGGATATTCTAGTGCCAACGGCTATGGAACTGGATCTCTCAAGCCAATTAGATCGGATAGTAAGATATTAAAAAAAAAAAAAAACCAACTCGGATACAAAAAAAAACCAGCTCATCCCCAACCCCAAAGCTTCCAGGCATTTTCGCACTTAACCCATATTATACTCTCCTCTCATGACTTCACTGGTTAATACATGACATAAGTAGGAACACCCTAAAAAAAAAAATACAAACAGGTAAAGCAAAACCATTGACATCTAGAACCATATTGATAGCCGAAAACCTCAAAATGATGATCTCGTGGGTGAAGAAAGAGAGATACTCTTTATTATGGCCATAAAAGATAAAAATTGACAACAATTTCTTACTATCATCAAATTCCAATAGAAACTCAAGAAGGACGACAACATTAATATCAATAGAAATTAAATATTTGTGTGGAGAGACGTGTTGAGGTATATGAACATTAATATCAATAGAAATTAAATATTTGTGTGGAGAGACGTGTTGAGGTGTATGAACATTAATATCAATAGAAATTAAATATTTGTGTGGAGAGACGTGTTGAGATGTATGAACATTAATATCAATAGAAATTAAATATTTGTGTGGAGAGACATGTTGAGGTGTGTAATAAATTGATGTGTGGTTTATGACAAAAACTTGACAGATTGGTATGTAATAAATTGAAGGTTAAATATATGTGTACTTGTATAAGCACGTGTTCAGAAAAATTAATGAGGTGCATAATAAATTGATGTGTGGTTTATGAAAAAAACTTGACAGATTGGTATGTAATAAATTGAAGGTTAAATATATGTGTACTTGTATAAGGACGCGTTCAGAAAAATTAATGGAGATAAATTTGTTGTGTGAGGATATTATCAAAATACCAAAAGAGTTGTGTCAAGACAAGTGTTGATGCGTGGTTTGTTAGCGAACTCAACATCTTGTTGTGTAATAAGTTGAAAATTCAGAGATAGGTGTATCAGAGTTATTGTTTCAAGTGGCATGACTGTGTCATGAACACCCTATTAATTGATGAAATGACAAGCTATCAAATTCACTATTTATGTTCACAAAAACTCCTTCCTTTGCCTCCGGTTTCACATTTGTCATTCCCATTGACGAGGACTGATCCAGAGCCAAGGCTCCTCAAATGCGGTAAAATATTGAGATTATTGTTCTCTTTTATGGCATAGCCAATAATAGAATCCAAACCCTACAAAGCATTTTCATAAGCCTCGTAATTTCTGGTGATTTGAGTTTTTTTTTTTTGGAGATAGAAGTGCCTCGACTCCATCGTATCAATGACATCGTGCAAACTCATGCCCTCACAGTACATGAATCTGTTCAGGTTCTTCCTGAATCAATGCTGGAATGTCCTTGATGACACCCTCGTCATCTTCTATCCCTTTATTTTACTAACATCACGAAAGCCTAAGTTTAGCTATGTTCCTCAACAGGAAAACCCGTTACTTTCTGACCCGCTTTGAAAAAAAAGCACGTGTGCTCCTTCTGGCCAATGAGAGTCGCCAGATCACTAAGGACATCGTTTATTTTAACTTGTTCAATCCTTCCAGTAATATCCATCTTGGTCACCTCAATCAAACAACGATCCCTTAAGAAGCTGATAAAATTGTACGCAGTGGCATGCAAATAGATCTGTCCACCGCTTGTAACAAGCCCAAACTGTACGCGGTGGCATGCAAATAGATCTGTCCACCGCTTGTAACAAGCCCTTCCATACCCTCTACTATCCACATTTCTATCACTTCTTCACAATTGATTATTTCCTCTTCCGGATAAGCTGCAAAATAAACAAAGCAAGTCTTCAAATAATTGGCAGAACGTTGTAACTCCATTTGAGATGTTGAAATAGTTTTTCCTCAATTGCACCGTGGACGTAAAATCTTTCATCAATTGTTTGCATCTGATGTAAAGAAATCTCCCACTCATATCGATAACCATAGTGTGCCATCATTGTAGCAGCTACAATTATAGCGAGTGGTAAACCCTTACATGGCCCTGCAATTTCCCTAGCAACATCCTCTATGTCCGTTGGAACATCTCCATTCCGAAATGATCGGGTACGAAACAACTGCCAACCCTGGTCTTCCAACAACGGATCCACTGGTATCATCTCTTCCGCATTCATTAGAGTATATACAACTTTATTTTCAGTCGTAATAATAATCTTAAAACCTCTTTCATTCAAGGACGCTCCTAAACTTTGAAGGTCAAGACTCTTCCACATATCATCTAGTATAAGAAGAAACTTTTTCTCCTTTAAATAAGAGCACAACATATCTTTTCGCCCTTGCAAATTGGATAGATCTGGAATTTTTTTTTTAACTTTAATCTATCTGTAATGCAACTTTGTAGATCTGAGATTTTGTATTCTTTGGAGACCGTTACGACCAGATCAAATGAGTTACTTACCTTGCGGCTGTTGTTGATGGTCTGAAGCAACGACATCTTACCAACGTCGCCCATGCCGTAGACGCCAATAACTCCAATGTGGTTGCTATCTAGGGTTAACCATGTCTCAAGCTTAGACTGTACAGATCGGATTGTGTTTCCAGTATACCCAGATTCGGGGATTTCAATCAGTATCTGGGTGGGCGGAGTATAGTCCCCGAATTCCCCGTTGGAAGGAAAATTAAACTACTTTTCTAACTTGAGTTTAGCAACACTCTGTTTCCAGTCTCGGAAATCTTTGTCGATTTTGTACGGTAGAGGTAGTTAGGGCAGCAACCAATGCAATTTTTGAGTTCCTAGTAGTTGTTCCGAATAGATTGCGAAGCTTTTATGGCCTTGTCCGCCTCATCCATCCAAATCTTCACTATTTTTTTAGGGTCCCTTTGTTCTTGAGTGAGGTCTCCCTTTATGTCATCTATTACATGGTTCAGATGTTCAGCTTGAGCTTCCATGTCCCTGACAGTTTGACACAAAGAAATGACTATTTTCATCTCTTTAATAACTTCGATAAAAAAAGATATATATTAATAAAAAAATAAAAAATAAAAAATGCTCTAAACATTGGCTGCAGCTCCAGTAGAAATCGCCTGGCCAACCATTTTTCCTCACAGAAACCCTACAGTCTGCCAAACCAAAATGAAGAAACTATCCCGAGTCAGAAACGACAAGACTAGCTGGTAGAAACCTCTTTTCAACCTATAAAACCAGTTGGTTAGCAATCCAATCTGCAATATATTATAGTTCAAATGAACTATGAACCACCATATTTGAGCTAAGGCATTGCAATGAAATACAAAAATGACAATCACGCTCATTGTTAAAGGATTTGAAGAAGATTCATTCCACTCACCCAGGAAGCCCAATACTAATGAACCTACTGATGGATATATTGTGAACAATTAGAAATAACATGCTTAGGATCCGGGTGGAGATCAACTAGATTGGATTTGTGAGGACAACTTGCTAAGAGAAGTCATTATGTGCTGAAAGACGATTGGTTGGAACTTGGAAGAGGAAAATCAGATAGGTTAAAGTGGAACGATAACGTGAAATTGACCAAAACTGATATTATGACTACTCAATCTCTAGGAAAAGCATAAATTTCATAAATATGTACCTTGTTTGGCCGACCTTTCCTGGAAGGGATTATTCCACTTAGTATTAACATTACTCTAATATATTGATATAAATATGTTTTTATAATTTTTTTTTTATTATAGTACAACTCTATTCAATCTGGGTTGGTAAGGTAGTTGAGAAGACTAAATACCCACCATTGAACATAAATCTTAATGGCAGAGTTGTTCAAGGAATGATTGACAGTTCTCTTCAGAACCATTGAATGTTTTGTCTAAAAAGAAAGCCAAAAACATCTGTGTATGAATGGAAGTTCAATTAATTGACCAATGTTGCAAATTCACTCAATCTACCTAGGTTATAAAGTTTGGATTGATTGACATGACTTGTTAATCATAATTTCCATGTATTAATTAATTAATGATTATAACATAAAATTTTCAATTTAAATTTCCAGGAATCAATGTTTATTAAACTCAACTTGTCAAAACATGAAGAGAAATAAATAAAAATATCAAACTCCATACCAGTTTTTATTAAGCTTGAAAATTGTTATCAAATAATTGAATGAAAATAAATAGAAATATATTAAAATATGAATGTATACATTAACAAGTAAGGCATGAATATATTAATAAGGTAGCTAATAACAAGTAGTATGTGTAATATTATTATAATCATACTCAAAATGTGTACTAATAATAAGTAGTAAGTATAATGTTAATATAATTATAATCAAGAGAGGTTAGGGAAAAGATTATTATATGAGGTTATTAAAATATTGTTGTATGATATATAGTTATATTTAAATAATTATATATAAATATATTAATCAAAATAATATTATATTTAGTATGTCTTTAAATCTTTACAAAATCTTTAATATG
>SNQJ01S0007244.1:287951-307065 GCA_010110895.2 Picea sitchensis | reverse complement strand
ACCCATCCCAGTAGTACTCTAGCCCAAGCACGTTAAAGTGTGGAGTTCTAATGGGATCTAGTGCATTAACGTTATGTTGTAGGCATGTACATAAGACCATTACATGATGTCTGTAATTAACAAATGAAGATGACATTACATTATATTCCCCACCAAAAGGGTGAATGTCATGGTTTATCAAAACCACAGGCCACCGAGATCCATCTGGATCATTCCTCCCCCCTTAGGAAGCAATGGTCCCCATTGCATCAAGTTCCCTTGGGCGATGGTGAGACTTATGCTAAATTTGAAGCTTAGTGTGTTGCTTGCCGTGCTAAAGAAGTTGTTATGCTTAGCTTGTTGAAGGCTATCATGAACCTGTTGTTGGAGGGGTTGAATCCATTCGACCAATCTAGCTGCATGATCTACTTGAGTGTGTGAGGACTCTGTCAGTGAAGATGCAAAGTGAAGAATATGAAGGGTTATGTTATAACCTTGCTTGACTGGGTAGTGTGGAGGCACCCCCGTAGGAGCAACAAGAACATCTTGGTACTCTTCTACAGTATTGTCAATCTGCTTATGCTGGATAGAAAGGGCTTGGGCTAAGGTTGAAGTGGTTGCATTATCCTTCTGTTCACCTTTTGATCAGATTGTGAAGAGGCTAAACTTTGCAGTATGCAAGATTACTTTGTGGCATTGTTTTGGTGGGACAATAGTTGAAACTACCTCTGGTATCATGTATAGCTGACCTCCCAGAGTAACAATGATGCTATGAGGTCAAGACTCATAAATAGCATGACGCCTCCATATATATGGTTGGCMTAATAAAACATCACAKAMTTTTAGTGGGGAAACATCACATAATACCTCATCCTACTTGATGTYGTAGGACATGCAACATTGTTGGCTGACATGAAGATCTTGACCCTGGCGAAGCCACCCGATGTTGTATGGTTGCGGGTGTGGTGTTGTTGGAATATCCAACTGCTTGACAACMTCTGCTGAGATGATGTTCTTTTGGCTTCCGCTATTAACAATAAAATGCAGTGGGGTCCCCTTCACCCACATCTGTGAATGGAATATTCRCTCCCCCTCCTCAAGATCCTCTTCTGGTTGGATTGTTGTAGCTGCGACAGTAGCAGTGGTTTTTGCATCAATGATCTTTCTCCTTTTATCATTTTCTAAATCAGGGTCCAAGTCGGGGTTTGGATATTTATCTTTGAGCTTGGCCACAAATGACTGTATTGAGCGACATTCATCAGTGTTATGCCAAGGGCTATTGTGGAACTCACACCTCTTTCCAATGTCTTTCTTAGACTTCCAGTTACCCTTCTTTGCCTGCATCTGGAGTTGGATCTCTTGAGGTTGGCCTTCCCTGCTCTGTCCTTCATTATGTGAGTTAGAGTTTCCTTTTCCATGCTTCTCCCACTTAAGATCAAATACCACAGGTTCAAAATGGTGATTCAGTGGAAAAGGTGGATGGACATCGAGATGCATCTGGATCAAATACTCAATGTGTAACATTAAATTTATACATACAACCTTTATGGGCCTAATGGTTAAGAACATTTGCTTCCTCCTTGGAGGTTACAAGTTCAAATCCAGAGGGGGGTAGGGTATGTCTACCTCCGTAGCTACACAAATGGGGGTAGGGTATGTCTACCTCCATAGACTTTAGTAGTGAAATCGCCGCACGGAGGGGGTTTCAAAAATCAAAAGTAAATATTTGATATGATATGATTTTTTCTTAGTTTAATCACAATGAGGAAAATGATATTAATGGCACAATACCTACAAACATATATCTACAAGTGACTTGGTTTAGGGAGATATTTGAAAACAATAAAATAAAGAATAATACCTAATAAAATTTATAATACTGCTGACATTATATCAATAACTAATAGACATATAGGCTAAAACTCAAACAAAATGCATCTTTGCCAACCGCCCTTTTACGTGTACTAATCTTCGTCGACAAACCTGAGGCCGACTACCTCGTCTCATCTCCAAGGACACCCTCTCGGTGGTCAACTTTTCCTGCACCAGCCAGCTACCTCTTTCCGTCAACCTGCATTCTATTGCCATTCAACGTAATTCACATTTCATGTGGGTTTTAGCCTACGCCATAACCAATGTAGTATGGATTGTGGGAGGTCGGTGTCATATGGAAAAAAGGTTCAATGGATGAACAACATAGAATGAGTAGCCTGAAGTGGCTTGGCCAAATGGTAGTTGTCTCGCACCGTGAAGGTGCTAGCTCAGCGATATAGGGGCGGATCAGTTCAGGTTCGAGTCTGTGGTTTAACTGTTCAATATGTCTTGCGGGTGGGTATATTGAGCCAAGGATTATAGAAGCAACAATGTGGATGGATCCCTGAGGGTGCGGATGATTGTAAACCCTCGTTATCAATTCCCCTGTCCAAAAAAATGAGTGATCCACACAACTATTAATTTGAAATTTATATATATATCAAAACTTATAACATGTTAGCGCTATCAATATAGTATGGGTCGTGGGAGGTGGACGTCACATGAAAAAAAGTTGAGTGAGTGTACAATATAGAATGAGTGATCATGAGGGTGATGGTGAAGGTGGAGGTGGAGGGAATAATATAGAAAACATAATACTCATTAGGGTGAGGGTGGATGAAATAATAGAGAAAACATTATTATGTTTTCTGTATTATTCCTCCCATAGAATAATGGGGTGGGGGAATAATAGAATGAAGATAATAATGTTTTCTCTATTATTTCCCCCACACAACCATTAATACTTCACCAATATTACATGCAACCATGAATTCTTCACCGGTATTATTTGAATGTTTTTTAAAATAAACAATAATATATAATAAAATGATATAATAAAAGGTGTCGGCTAAACCTTCTACCTTTCGGGTTTTTGTAATTTTGGACAAAATCTTTATTTTCAGTGGTTTAAATTGCATTTCTGAATGCATAAATGGATTCAGTGTGCTGAAAAACCCCTCGGACATGAGATTATACAAACTTAACCACTAGAATCTGCAGATCCAACCATTCATCACCAGATTTCAGGCAAAATCAAACAGAAAAAGTTACCTAAAAACAACCAAAAGGTAGAACATTTAAACTACTACTATAATAAAACTTATAAAGCTGACACGTTATCAATAACCTTAATTGTAGTATGGACGGTGGGAGGTCGGTGTCAGGTGAAAAAGAGTTAAATGGTCTACAATAGAGAATGAGTGATCCACGTAGCTATTAATTCGTCACCAATATTACGTGCAGCCATTACTCCGCCAGCGTTATTCACGGATAGTCAGTCTGCACCAAAAAGAATGTGCTTTTAAAAGGCTGTCTGCTATGCGCTAGGTTCTTCTAGAATGTCGAATTGATAAGTTTTCTCAGCCAGGTTCTTCTAGAATCTCGAATTGATAAGTTTTCTCAGCCAGGTTCTTCTAGAATCTCGAATTGATAAATTCTCTCCCAAAAACCTCGCACTATCACTTAAATATTCCGAGCAAGCTTTCCCAAAAACGCATAACGCTCGCCACGCAGAGAGTGAGTTGCTTCAAGACTTTTCCAGTGTTTTATGATGTGTCCTACAGACACAGCCTTTCCAATTTGAGGCCATGTAGTGAATGTTCAAAAGCTCTTGTTCACGTCACAGTCTGCCATTGTTCTTCGACTTTAAATAAGAAGTTTCGAATGTAACCAAGGGACCGAGACCGATTAATTTCAATATGTTCCCAGCCGTTTCGATGGATGTGAAGCATGATGGATGTCGTTAATGGTCGATTGATATCGTGTAATGCTGGACGCCTCAAACAAACCCATCAATTTCATTATCTTGCCATATGTTTCAATGGATGCGAAGCGTGATCAATTTCAATATCTTGCCATCCGTTTAAATGGATGCGACGCAGGATGGATGTTGTGAATCGTCGATATCGTTAATGGTCGTTTGGAACGTTGCATGTCTTGTATTGCAAGACGCCTCAAGGCAACCCCTTCCAACCCCTTCCTTTAGAGGAAAGTTTAATCTGTACCGGTGGCTTGGCTTGGGGATTCTCCACAGCCTATATCTCGACGATCAATAAGCAGTTTGTTGATCCGGTTTTAATGCTGCGATAGGTGATATGACAATCTAACAATATATATATATCAGTAACCACAACATTAAAGCCTCTGCAGCAAACTGCTTATTGATCGCCATATCGTTGTTGGTGAACCATCACAAAACTCCGTTTCAGAAAAGGAATTGTTATATCATATTATCTCTGTATATGTTATATTATATATGTATATCTTTTTTCGTATGTGCACGTATTCTTTTTTAACCTAATTTTTTTTTTGGTTTTTTAACCTAAGGGTTTCTGAGATCATATGAAGCATTCAAGAAGTACCCCGAGCCTCTGAGCCAGAAGCAAGTGGAATGGACGTCATCGTTTTTTTGGCGAGCATGTTTTTTTTAATTGTTGAGGTTAGCATTATTGTTTTCTTTACATTTAGGTGTTAGGTTTACCTTTAGGTTTGGCACTATGCACCACATTGTCACTGTCAGCATTGGATTCCTATTATGATAAAAATAGTACCATTTTTGTTTCATTCAGGGACAAAAACTATTGCTCACTCAGTTTGGAGCATCAAATAGATGTTATAATTTTACAAGTTACAATTATTATTTTTAACATTTATTAACAATTGTATGTAATAGGATCACTGAAAGATAAATAATCACATAACACAAGATATATCCTCAGAAACTCTCGTCGGGGGAGAAAACCCAACAACCAATTCTTCAATATAGATTCCTTCAACCAATACAATGTCACGTTATAGCTCTTCACAAATAGACCAAGACCAAGATACCAAAGACCAAGAAACCAACCCTAAGAGGGACTTTTTTTACTTTTACAATAAGGATAACAATAAAATAATAATTTCTTTTGAGCCAATTTATACAATAAACTGCGAATTGTGTGTGTATACAAATAAGAGGAATTCAACCTCTATTTATGCACATAAATTGATTCCCGAAAAGACGCAACCCTAAGAGGGGCTTTTTTTACTTTTACAATAAGGATAACAATAAAATAATAATTTCTTTTGAGCAGATTTATACAATAAACCTTCTCAAGGTTTGACCAATACAAATACAAAAGAATATATTTCATAGTAACATCAAAATATCAACACTACCTCTTAACTAGGAAGGTATTCTTTGTTGCCACACAAGCTCATGACCATTGACTATTGAACATATGAATCTATACATAATTGGATATGCATAGTACAACATGAATTCACAACCAATGCATCCAAGTCCTATCGGTAGCTCTCAAATAGCTTCAACATGTCACCATGACATCCACTACCCCACAATGCATATGTACCTCATGATCATGTGCACCCCTATGACTTCATGACCAATGCATCAAAGGCATGTGGGTAACTCTTAAATAGCTACAACATGTTCCCAAGACATCCACTACCATGCAATGCATTTTTACCTCGTCACTCCTTCTGAAGTGGGACCACGCCAAGCTTGTCCCTGAAGTGCTCGAACTTCGTCCTCAACAGTGGCTTGGTCAACACGTCTGCAATCTGCTCCTTGGTAGTCACGTATTGGAGCCTCACTGCTCCCCTCTGCACCATATCCCTAATATAGTGATATTTGATCTCAATATGCTTTGACCTGTCATGAAACAACAAATTCTCTGACAACTTCATGCAACTCTGGTTGTCACACCAAATGCAGGTCACCTCTAGTTTGAGGCCAAATAACCCAGAAAGCAGTTTCTAAAGCCATACTGCTTCTCTACATGTTGCACATGTTGCCACATATTCAGCCTCAGTTGTGTTGAGTGCTACACATCACTGCTTCTTGCTGCTTCACGAAACCATAATGGAGCCTAGACTGAAGCAATATGCCGAAGTACTCTTCTGATCATGAATATTGTCGACCCAATCTGAATCTGAATACCATATAACCCGAACTCACTCATGGTCAGTCACATACCTGAGACCATAATCCAATGTACCCTTAAGTTACCTTATCACATGTTTTACTGTGACCAAATGAACCTACCTTCACTGCTCCATATACTGACTTAGGGTGTCCACAAAGAAACATTTATCTAATCTCATGTTCGTCAATTACATCAACGAAAACCACCATCTGCCTGTACAAAGTAATATCCACAATCTCTGAAGTCGTATCCTGCAACAACTTCATATTTGATACCATAGGTGTAGCCATTGCCTTGCAATCCAACATCCCAAACCTTTTCAGGATTTCCACTGCATACTTCCCTTGATTCAAAAAGATCTCATCCTGTCTCTATCATACCTCAAGACCCAAAAAGTAATGCATCATCCCGAGATCTTTCATCTCAAACTCAACAACCAGTTTTCTCTTACACTCTGAGATGAGATTTTCCACCCTTGTTAGAACCATGTCATCCACATACAACAGTAGTATTACTGGACCATCATCCACAACTTTAAAGTAAAGGTTATGATCTACATTGCTCTTTGTAAATCCTAAGCTCGTCAAAAAACTATCGATCATTCCATACCATGCTCTTGGTGCCTGCTTTAATCCATATAAAGCCTTCTTCAATCTGCACACATGTGTCTCCCTATCATGTACCTCGAACCCTTGTGGCTGCTCCACTCATACTTTCTCTTTTATTTCACCATTCAAGAAGGTGGTCTTCATATCCATCTAATGCACCTTCCATTTCATTACCACAACAAACAAAAATACAATCCTTATCGAGGCATATCTCGCCACGGGAGAAAATGTCTCCTCATAGTCAATGCTCTCCTTCTGAGAGAATCCTCGAGCCACAAATCTAGCCTTATACTTTTCAATATTGCCATCAATTGCATGTTTCGTTTTGTAGATCCATTTTGAATTTACTACTGATTTCTCTTTCGGTCTGGGGACCACATCCCAGACATCATTATTTACTATGGAATGATATTCCTCCCCCATGGCATCCTTCCATACCCTCTTTTTTGCACCCTCTTCATAACTGGATGGTTCTGCATCCATGATATCGCACAAACATGCCACATAGCTGGAATACAATTTCAACTTCTTACTTTCCCTCAGATATTTTTCTAGGGCACCATATCTTTTTGCATCTTTGATGAGCTCCTGTGCCCAAGATGGTATTCTCTTGTGAGAAGACATCTTTGCTGGCTTCTGAGGTTCTTCCATGTCATTATCCTCATGAATGACTTCCTCTAGTTCAACTGCTTTTTCCTATGGAACTCTAGTAACTTCATTCTCTTCCTCATGAACCTCTTTTGCAGAGTCCTGTTTTGATTTGCTGAAAACTGCACTCTCATTGAAGGTGACATCTTGGCTAATCTCAACTCTCCGGTGACCGGGAATATATATCATGTATGTCTTCGATGTGTCACTGTAACCAACAAATATGCCATTCTTTCCGGATGGATCCAATTTTGTCCTCTTTTCCTTGGGGACATGCACAAATACGGGGCAACCAAATATCCTTAGATGGATGACTATCGACTTCTCTCCTGAAAACATCTTCTCTGGTGTATTGTTTTCAAGTACTTTGTGGGGAATTTTGTTCTGCATGTACACTGCAATCTTTGTTGCTTCTTCCCATAGATGCACAGGTAGATCTTGATCATGGATCATATCCTTCATTGCTTCCATGATCATTCGATTGTTCCTTTATGCTACTCCATTCTGTTGAGGATTGTAAGGAGTAGAAAGCTCCCTCTTAATCCCAACTTCCTTGCAATATTCTTTGAATTCCTCTAAAGTGAATTCTCCTCCATTATCTAATCACAAGGTCTTTATCTTCCGCTCTGTCAGATTTGCTGCCAGTGCCTTAAATTCTTTGAATTTGCCAAACACTCCATTCTTTGCCTTCAAGAAATAGATTCAAGTTTTACGTGAGTAATCATCAATAAAATACACATAATATACATACCCACTTAGTGAAGTTGCTGACATCGGTCCACACACATCCGAGTGCATGATGTCAAATACTCTTTTGGCTTTGCTATCGCTGCCCGGAAAGGAGTGCTTCATGTTCTTTCCTTGTGTGCAACCTTTGCACACACCGTTTGGTTTTGCCTGGATCTATGGTAGTCCCGTCACCATCTTGGTCACACTCGGTAGGGCCTTTTAATGTAGGTGAACAAATCTCCTATGCCATAATTCACTGGGATTCACAGTGTCATGAATTAATGCTGAATCTAATCTCCCTTTCAATTTGTAGAGTCATCCCTCTTGAACTCCAATCACCACACCATCATCAAAAGTCTTCCCTCTAGGCCACATAAGAACTTGTCCATCAACAAATGCAACTTCGTAACCCTTCTCATCTAACGTTGCAATCAAGAGAAGGTTCTTCTTCAATCCAGGAACATAGAGAACCTTCTTCATCTTCATTGGCTTTCCTGAGTCTAACTTGTAGGAGGCTTCTCCTACTCCTTTGATCGAACAGTGATAGCCATCTTTCAATTTCACTTTGTGCGGTGGATCCTTATGAGTAAGGTTAGACAAGAAGTCTTTATAACGTGTCATGTGCTTAGAAGCACCACTGTGCAAAATGTCACTTCCATTAGTGAGAATTCTTGTAAGTGTTGGGATAAGAACATACTCCTCATCACTTGATTCACCACTATACAATTATAAATTTCTGAAAAAAACAATTTACTCTGCATATTATTATTAGCTATTGTACGTATTACTATCTATTTAATAAACTTTAATAAATTTAATAAATTTAATAATTTACAAAATTTAATATTTAATAAATTTTAATAATTAAGCTTTAAATATAGATTAATAAACTTTAAATTTAAAAATTTCTGAAATTTGAGAAATAAAGCTTATTGATGTAATTAGTTTGAGAAAGTGGAAAATAATATCAGTATATCAACAAATTTTTCTTTTATAATGTGGTTGTGTTAGTATTTTACTATTTTCACTCCTATATATGTGAAAAAGGCTCGTATTAAGCGTCGAGTCGAGCCCGCTTAAGGTCTTCTAGATATAAATATTACACAAGATGAATCAATAACCTAAAGAATTTGCCCTTTAGGTTATCCAACAAAACCCATGGCACCTATAATGAGAAAGACCGTATCCTCATAAAATCTACATGGAGCCATAGCAGAGACGCTTGTTGCTGTTCTCAATTTTTGTAAATTACTTGTGATCTCCATCTTCTCTCAACTGAGAAAGAAATATCCTTCTTAAATGCACTTTCTTCGGTGCAGACTGACTGGCCGTGAATAACGCTGGTGTAGACTTCATGGCAGAATGTAATCTTGGTGAAGTATTAATGGCTGCGTGGATGACTCATTCTGTATTTTACACCCACTTGACTTTTTTTCACCTGACGCCGACCTCGCCCATACTAAATTGATAACACTGACGCGTTATAAGCTTTAATATAATATTTTTAATATAAATTTTCTCCAAAATACAGGTAGTTGCATTGTCAAATCTATCATAATTGCATTGTCATTTGGTTGCATTGTCAAATCTATCATAATTGCATTGTCATTTGGTCTGGCAAATGTATCACAACATAATTGAATTGAATTGCCATTTGGCAATGTTTTTCTAACATAGGACAGCCTTTTATAACTAGACTAGAGTTTATTACACCGAAGGTGTTTATAAGGGGAGGTTCCTCTCCCGGCCTTAGTCGTCTGCCAATGGCCTATAATACCCTGTCACCTATTCCTCAACCATTGACCAATCTCTTGTCTCCAGGTATCTTTTTCTCCCGATATTTTCTTCACCCACTCGGTTGCTGGTAAAAACGATCACTTCACTTGAAGCTTTGTCTCGAGACGAATATGCATCAAGCTTTATCGAATCTCTATATGGGTTAGTCCCCATAGACGTGGGTGCAACCAAGTATCTTAGGCAGAGTGAAAGATCTCTCCGGTGATTCAAGCTTCTCTCCTCCTTAACCCTTCATTGGCCAGAGAGATTGATTTTAAGGATTAAGCCACGTTACTTTCTCCACATGTTCGTGTAGGGTTAACCCTACAGGAACATGTTCCTTTCTCCACATGTTCTTGTAGGGTTAATCCTACTAAGAAAAGAGCTCCTGAGTGGGTTCAATGGTTAAGAACATGTGTTATCTCCGGGGAGGTCACAAGTTCAAAATCAGTAGGGGTAGGGATGTTCATATGGGCCCGTAAAAGTTTTTAAATTTGAAAGTGACTTATATAATATAGATTAATTTAATTTAAATGTGTAAGAATTAATAAATTTTAAATCTATAAATTTAAATTTTATATAATAAATTTTAAATTTAAACTTTTTTATGGATATTTTAATTTTAATTTTAATTTTTTAAAATTTATAATTAAAATTTATTTTTATGTAAAATGAATTATAGTTTTTTTTATTTTTATGTATTTATTAGATTTCTATATTAAACCATATTGTTATTAATGGGTAGTTAGTGTTTATGGTTGTAGTATAAAAGTTCGAAATGACTTTTATCCAGTTATATTTTTCAAAGACATTTGTCTAAAATCCGGCAAAAAATTGTTAGATCCACAGATTTGAGTGATTATTTTTGTTAATCCAAGTCTCCAAAGGTTTTTCAATATGTTGAATCCATTTATGCATTCAGAAAGAGATTTTAAACAACAATGGAACTCAGGCCATCATTTTCAAAAATCGAGTTGCACCCTCAACAATGGAACTCTTTATCACTGGAATGGCCCCAAAATTTGGACTCCATGACCCTCAAGTGTTTTGAAAACGACAAGAGCTCTCTTCCTTTTCATGAAATCAGTAAGAACTCTCTTCCTTTTCATGAAGTCATTTTGAGTCATATTTTTTTCTCAATGGATGCATCCTCCACGCTTCAAATATGTGAGCAACAAACTAAATGAAAACCCTGAATTGTAAGACACAAACAACTAAGAAAACGAAGACACCTTGCGAGAATTGCCTTGCTGAGGAACTTCTTGATCTCCTCCTTCAAAATTTCGATATTTTTCCTCCACGTCACCTCTTTTGCTTCCTCAATCCGTTGAATTTCCTCCCAGAGGGCGCTGAGCCTGGCGAGGTATAAGAAATCAACCTCCTCCTAGATTTCTCACAGGATGTCGACATCCTGCAGCTACACAGTTCCACTGCGGAGATAATTCAAGACAAAGGAAAACCTCTGCCCATCCCTGTCCATTCTGATGAAAGAATTCTTGTTATTCTTGTCATCCTTGCCGAGGTGACATAGAACCAGGGCGACGAGAATGGATTTATGGTCCACATAGAGCGTCTGCCGTGAGGTTTCAAACACTGGCCTTCGACCTGCAGCACCATCCAATCGTTCTCGTCCCTACCATTTCCCGGCTCTTCCTGCCAGTCAAAAAAGGTATACTGCATCATTGAATGCATTAATTTTCCCTATCAAATTCTAATTCTATCGTTCCTGTGTTTTAGACAGATTAAATGTGATTCAAACCAGGATTGAACGATGGAGAGTTTTTTCACCCTCTGCTCGACACGTGACCATCCTGAGAGGGACTTAAGAGATAAGTATCACAGATTTCTCGAACCCTCCAAAAAGCATAGGGAATACTCGGTTTCCTTTTGTCAAATTTATGGCCCAAAACGCATCCGTAGTACTTTTTTTCTTTTTTTCTTTTTGGAAAATTGAACAATAAGTCATGAATAATGATTTTATTTTGTAGCTTACAATTCATGTGTTTATTTTGTAGCTAAGAATCGCATCCATAATACTCTTTTTTGCAGATTGATCAATAAGTCATCAATAATGAGTTTATTTTGTAGCTTAGAATCGTGAATTTTTCTGCCCACAACTTAAGCAGACGATGTTATGGCTTTTAGGAGAGTTTATTTTGTAGCTTCCAATTGTGTTTTTTTCTTCCCACAACTTAAGAAAACGATGTTTTGTTTCTTAGGAAAGACCACATCTACAGCTAATGGTTGACTGTGCACTTTATATCAATGTTATTGAGATTGTATCTTGTAGGGTGGATTAATAAGAAATGTAACTTTAATATTTTTACATGTCTCTTCTTCCTCTTCCATTTTTCTTTGGAAAAGTCCATTACATATTTGTGATTGGTGCAAGTGAGCATGCATGACAATTTAATTTTTGAGTTATAGAATTGTTGAAAATATTTTGCTAGATGTGGAATGAATATGGACCTTGTGAAGTATTCATTTTCCATGAAAGACAAAATTATATGGTATTTAAACAACGTCAATAATTATGATCTATAAGCTATGTATGATCAATAATTAAATGTATGATATATAAGTTATGATTTTATTTTAAAGATGATAATGAAGATGTGGCTAATGATGAAATTTTAAAATAATTTGTTTTGGTCCCATATTTGTTTGTGGATAAAAAATTTAATAATAATATTTGCAAATATCAAATAACCAAACCATTATAATTCACTAAATAAATTTTAATATACAATTAAAAAAACCTAAATTAAAGCATTGAACACTAAATTATAATATCACAAATAAACAAACTGTAACACATACATTATAAGTGCATAAAGGTATACTAAACATATATCAATATAAAAAGTAATCATTATAAAATTGTCTATTCAATGTTATGATGTCAATTAAAAAATGTGAGTTGCTTCATATCACAATATATGGAAAAATAAAGAAACTATGGTGCGATTTCACTTGGATTTAAGCAACATAGAAATGTGATTGTGATTTTAATCATATTTATATCATGGGATTTATGGGAAAATGCACAGAATGTTTAGACAACGTCGTGAAACTATGTCTATAGAATGTATATAATAGAGATTTTTGGAACTCTATAAATTTTTTTAATCGATTAAGTTATATATATATATATATATATATATATATATATATATAAAATAAAGATTTTATAAATTAAAAAATCCATCTTTGCATATATGCATCACGATACTACCTTTATAAACATCAATATTTTAACCGTTTTTGTTTTGGGTTTTGTTTCAAGTTTATATCACAGTTTTTTTGTGAACACCCAAGAGTAAAGTTTTCAAGCGTGTCAGTGTTTGTTTTCATGCAATATTGGGCATGCAAAAATACATGTTCTATATATTCCATTTCTCGTTTGGATGACAATATTGAGTCTTCACAAATACACTGTCAAGATATTGTTTTTCTCGTTTTGAATGAGTTGTAAGGATTGAATTGTTTTTCTCGTTTTGAATGAGTTGTAAGGATTGAGGTTTGATTGGTTATGAGTTTCAAAAATTGATAGATTCTTCACTTAAAGGGTTATCAATTAAATATAGATTGATCACTTAAGGGGCTATTAGTTAAAGAGTACAATAACTCACTAAGGTTTAGATTAATGAGTTTACCATTGATTCTTTTGATCTATCTTTACCTCAATGTAATGTTTTTTTAAATGTAACATTATATATTTTTAAATTGTAAAATTTGATTGTGTTCATGAATTAAAAATTTACTTTTTAAAATTGTAATTTTTAAAATTGCATTAATGGAATCAATAGAGTAAAAAACCTTTTCTTTTGGAAGTGTACCTTTCACCTAGTAAATTGTAATTCTCATTTAATTAGATGACAAAAAATATTTTGTAGGGGCACTAAAAGTAGAGGTCGGAAGTGCCCCTTATTAACCCCCATTTTATAAGTGCATGCTAGTTTACAACTATAAACCTAAAGCTATAGGTGGGAGAGTTTTGTATGGAAAAGATCTCAATTCCCACATTAGATATGAAAAACCCTGACATGGCTTACATATGAAGACATATGTGTGTGTAAAAATGTCATTTGGTAGAAAATGAATAAACACTTGGTCAAGACCTAACACAAATGTAAAATCAAAGTCTTATATTCCCCAAACTTGGTATACCCAGTCATTTGACTAGGAGTATCTATATACGCCATATGGGAAAAAATGATGTGAATGTACCAAGGAAGAGTTCCCAATAGAGCCACAACACCTAAAGGCCAAGAGTTATCCAACCACTTAAATAGAGAAACCTTTGGTCATCATATCTCTACTCATGAAAAATTGATGATCATTGTTGGGCTACAAATGTTGTTATCAATGTTTTGATCTCTTGTAGGACAAGAAGGGGATACAAGTGTCAACAAAGCCAGGAAAATCGATGATCATTGTTGGGCTACAAATGTTTTGATCAGTTGTAGCCTCAATAGATGAACTTCCCTCGATGCCCAAATCTTGGGAAACTACTATTTAGTGCACTGTGAAAGAATTTCAGAAAGCCACTGAGACTTTCCATCGGTCTCAGGACCTTGTTGATAAACTTGACTCTCAGGAAGAAGATGATAAAGTTATTCAAAGCCTCATGGTGAAAGTCCCTGGTCTCGAAGCTTCAGATCCATACTCTACTCTAGCACTAAGAGATGGACTCGAGGATATCACCATTCGCTTTCGAAAGGAATGCCATGCCTTCTACATTCATCATGAACAAGAGATCACCGCTCGACACAAAGAGAAGATTCATGGTATTGCCAAAGCTTTTCAAGAAAAGATCAATGAGTTTACATGGTTGGTTTCCCTGTTCGAGAATGTTGAGTTTACATGTTCTACAGGAAAAGTTTCAGGCAAGTCTTTGACAATTGAATGGGCCAATATTTCCTCCGCCTCGTTCAATTGAAAATTCAATCAATTTCAGATTGAGCTCATTGAGAGGCAAGCATCACGCACAACCGCCGGATCTGCTCGTTCGGTAGCTCGGGATGAAGCCGCCAGAAAGGCCGACGAAATTCCATGTGAAGAATCCATCTCCGTCCTTGTGCAAAGAAAAGTTTCCAAATCCATGGGGGCTCAAGAACAACGCCTCCACACTACCATTAAGCCCCTTCAAGATTATTTAGCTTAGCTCATCAATATGCAGTCAACCACTAGAACCCAAACTAGTGCCCCTGCTACTCCTTCGCTTGTTCCCGATGCTCCTCGACAACCTAATCCTCCCCGTCAGCGAAAAAACGGGCTTGGGCGTCATCGAAACAAAAGAGGAAGACAAAATCAGAATCAGAACGCCTCATCTGTAGGTTGGTCGTTGACTTCAAATCCAAACCAGAATTTCCTGAACTTTGGTTTAGATTCGATGGCTGCTCCATTTGTGCCACGAAAATCAAATGTTCCTCCGATTCGTCGTCGGGGTCCCTGACCCCAACCACCTCCTCCTCCTCAGAACAAAGGGAATCATATGTAAGTAAAAAAAGACATTTATACTGGCTGTCTATTGTAAATCCATTTTCTTATTTGTTGCATATTTTAGGCAATATGACTCATTCTCAGTTAAATTGTCAGATTAGCAATAACTCTATCCACAATCTATCTTCTGTCCATTTTTCTTATAAACAAATTAAGCTTCTTGGTCTCGGTCATAAGTACATTCCTCGACCTCCTCCAATGTCCAAATCAGATATTCTGAAAGAATATGGTGCGTTTTCTAGATCATGATGATTGAGAAGATATTTTAGACTCTCTAATGAGGATTCTTATGATCCATTTAGATTGCCTAAACCCCTCCGGGAGCCACCTCTTCATGCACCTGAATTAGATCATGCCCTTAATTCAAGTTTAAGGACTCTGCATGCCAGAATTGATGAAACTGACTTCAGAAGTAAACCTCGCTTCACCAGATCTTAGCTTGCTGCACTCCGAAGGCTTTGTAGACTTCCTATTGTAATAAAGTCGACTGACAAAAACTTGGTCCTGGTGGTACTTGACAGAGATAAGTATATTTCCAAAGGTATTCGACAGTTGTCTGATCGTAATGTTTACTCTCTATTTTCTTCAGTTCCATGGGTTTCTATGCGAGATTCTTTGCGTCAGCTTCATGCTAGATACATACATCTCCTTACTGTCAACCATTGGAAATACATTCTGCAGGTCAACATTCAACACTCTCGGGCTTGTGTGATTTACTTCATTTGGTAAGTACAGAAGAACACCCTGGTTGGTCGTCCTATTTGTTCTTACAATGGATACATGCTTGAACCCTTGTCAAAATTTCTGCACGATAAGCTTTTGGACACTCTCTTAACTCAGCCTAACCATCTTCTAGAATCTCTCTCTCTCTTCTGCAAGTTATTGAATCCGAACGACTTCCAGCTGACTCCATTTAGGTAACTTTTGATGTGGAATCACCGTACCCTAGCATCCCCATTCAGGAAGGTCTCTTGGCTCTCCGGGATATGTTAAGTCAAAGTACAGTTCAATTCTTCACTCCTGAAGATGTGGATTTTTTGGTTAGTGATGCTGAGCTTGTTCTTCGATGACACTTTTTGGAATTCAATGGCAGTTATTATCAATAGATCAGAGGTACTGCAATGGGTAGAAAATTTGTAGTAGTATATTCTTGTCTGTTCCTCTGTCATTTGGAATGGGAAGCTAATCGAAGGATGTCGTCACCAGAATTGCAGTTCTTCAAGTGCTTCATTGATGATGATTTTTTGGTATGGTCAGGTTCAAGAGTCATACTAAAGGCTTATCTCGATTGTTATCAGTCCATCTACCCTCATAATATTCGTATTACCACTTGCATATCCGATACAAGTGTTAACTTACCTGATGTCGTTCTATTCAAAGGGCTCGATTTTCAGCTCTCTGGAAATCTCTCCACCAAATTCTATCAGAAACCTTTGAATGCTTATCAGTACATTCCATTTTCCTCATGGCATCCTCGACATCAGAAGACTGCTTTTGTTCTTAACGAATTAAAGATATATTTTCTTCAAGAAATTTGTGAGTCTAGTTTTCTCAAGCTGAGGAGGTTATTCTATCTTTAACTCAGAGCCAGAGGCTACCCACCAGATTGTTTTGGTTGGATTTCAGCTTAAAAATTCTTTTGATCTCTTTTGATATCATCATTGTGTTATCCAAACTATAATTCTGACTATAATTACAGGCTTCGATATCACTATGTCATTGTATAAAATGTTAATATCATTATCATTTTATAAAAAATTTCAAAAGAACTTAGTTCAATGGTTCTCTATACAGATTATTTGTTCAATGAGCTTTATCCCTGCAGTGTAGTTCAAGGTTAAGTGAATAGGAAACCAAGATAATTTGGTCTCATTAGAAAAAAGGCTACATCAAATGTTTCAAGGTTTTTGGAATGCAACCTTTGTTATCCTGACTCCTAAGGTTGTTACTTGCAGGAGAGAAACAATAGAGGTAGGTGACAGGGTTAATTATTGTTGTTAAAATATTATCTCAAGCTCTTTATAGAATAGGTGGAAAAGAAGATGATGGTTTCTACATTGCTTTTTTCTGACAACAACATTACATCGCTGAAACTATGCTTCTTTGCAATGGAAACGAAACGGACTTGATTCCTGGTCGATGGATATTTTTGCAACACCAATTGCCAAGACTTGTCATGTCATTTGCAAGACACCAATTGCCAAGACCTGTCATGTGATTTGCAAGAAGCTCAAAAGTCTTTGTATGAAAAACAAATGTTATAATGACAGTAAATTTTGTTTATAATTTTTATTAAATGGGTGTTGGGGTCACCAATCCACTCTAGTGTCATTGATTCCTCCTTGACATGGCCAATTTAATCAAATAATCACCAATCCACCTGCATCATTAGCAAGCATTAAATTGCTACAACAATTATCCACAACATGCATCATCCAATACTTTGCATGCCAACTATCACCATTTGACTACAAATTGACTACTCATAGTTGCTAATCAAAATATTCAAATTCATCTTTATTACTATAGTCATATGAATAGTATTGATTATCATCAATAACTAAGTGCATTGTTATCATTCCACTTAATCGATTAAACATCTACCTAAATATGTTATCTATATTGTCCCAAGTAATCAACTTAAATGTTATATGATTGCTAAGGATAATTCGTAATCCACTATACATCAACGGGATAGAGACCCACCACACCTATGTTTATAGGAAAAGTTCTAATTTTTTCCAAGGCTTTCGTTTATATATTATGAGTATTAAGTAAAATAATATGATAAGCATCAAGATAAACAAGTTTGTTAAAAAAAAAAAAATCTTGATATTCAAAAGTTTGTTAAAAAAAAACAAGACACTCAATTTGAATTTGAAATTATTTGATAATAGTTAAAATTGAAATTTAATACTTAACTTAAAGGAAAATCTTGTAAAAACCAAAAAAAATAATAAATTAGATTCTACACTTAATAGATGGAGTGAATTCATGGATAAAAGGCGTTGCAATTTCTACATTGATCAAATTCTATAGTAATAATGTATTTGATGTTTGCTAAATACAAATTTTGGTAAGTGATTGCAACTGCATATAATGTGTGAAATCTAGATGCCTATAAATGTTAGGTATACAAATGGAAAACAATTGTTGTGACAAATTAGCAAACAAGATCATATACTGTCATGGTAGGGAAATAAAATAATTATCACCAGAATTATGACAAAGTCAATCAATATTTTAATTGAAGAATGAAATAATGTATAATAATAAAGTAAAAGTTGACTAATGAAATAATATATAATAATAGATATGTTAGTTTGCTTTTGCTTTTTAAATAATTTATATTTATATTATTTTACAAATATTGAATATATTCTATTTAAATATTGAATATACTCTATTTAAAGTTCTTTTTAAAAAATTATATTTTTATTTTTATAATATTGATGATGATGATGATGATTAACGTTCACTAAGACCTAATTGGTCTATCGGACCTTAAGAGGGTAAGTGATTACTTGTGATTCTTTAGAATTTTGTTTCTGTGCTAAAAAAGCATTAAGAGAAGCTTTCCAAGATCACCATACTTTTGTTGAGTTAAGAGGTTAGGAAGGTTGGTAGTGTGATCAATATTTTGAAAATGAGATCTAATATGGGTATAGGATGGACAATCTAAGAGAAAGTGCTTTTCATCTTCAACCTTCTTAGTGTACAAAGGTGACACACTCTTTCATCCCATGGCATTTTAGGAATTGACCAACGCCCAGTTTCACTATGGAGCTTGTGAGAATTTGTTCTTATCTTAGCAATGCTTATTTTTTTCTTTACACTTGGAAAAATAGATAGATAATTTTGATCTTCTAGATTAGGGTTGATTACATCTTTATAATACCTTAATTTTCT
>SNQJ01S0007244.1:271989-287754 GCA_010110895.2 Picea sitchensis | reverse complement strand
GATAGGGCGTATTTCCTTTAATTTTGAGATTATAGGTTATAAAATTCTTTTGTATTTTCTCTATCTTTCTCCAGGATTCACGAGAGATACTACAACCCCATACTTCACATCCATAAAGAATAACAGGTGTAACAAGAGTCTCACAGAGGAGTTTCTTCTTATCCCAACTCCAAAGTTTAGTTGATTTACAATTGTTTTCAAGCCCATAATAAGTTTTCCATCCCCCAATAATCCTTTTCTCAATGCTATAATTCCAATTAAGCTTGTAGTGAGTATCAATTCCAAGATATTTGTATGAATTCACTTCCTCCAAGTTGTTGTTTTTTTCAACGAAAAAAATACGCTTTATATTCAAAAGGATATAAAAGTGTACAGAGAAAAAGTGGCTGGTCTATCACTAGAAAGACAAGATGTTATGCCTGTGACAAAAACAATCCAAGCAGATCAAAGATGTAACGAGTCACAACAGATCCAATGTCTATCCTAAAGGTGGGCATCCTTCAAGGCTAGAGCCTCTCAAAGGAGGATCCTCGAGGATGGGTCCTCATTTCCTTCTTCCCATCTAGTAAAGCTAATGTGGCCCGGAGGCAAATACAAAGCTTTTTTTGAGAGCCTGTCAGCCTCAATATTTTCCTCCCTGTAAATGTGAGATGAAGTGAGATGATGAATCTGTTTGGTCGCTTCCCATTTTCTCTCCTTCCAGCTCGCTAGTTCAGCAACATGGAAGTCAGCCCACCCATTAAGCCAATCGATAATAAGCTTGGAGTCCCCTAGCAGAAGGAGCTCATTTATGTGTAATCGGCTCGCCATAATACATGACGCCCACGCTGCCAGGAGTTCAGCCTTTGTGTTAGATCCCGTCCCACAGTTTAGTGTCCACCGGTATACAGTCTGAGCATTTATAGTTATCATGCCACCGGCCCCACATAATAAGCCTGCCTGTTGTGCCGCTCCATCGAACCAGGCCACAATTTTGTTCTGAGGAACGTTGAAAATGGCTCTGCAAGGTTTTGTGGTCGGTGTCTGCTTTCTGCTCACGGCCATCTCAACAAAGATAGCGCTGGTCACCCTGTGTGTGGAAGGTTGCTTGTCTTCAAACAAAACCTCATTCCTGTGCTTCCATATATGCCAGCAAAGAAGTATAGGGAGCTTAATCTGGTTCTTAGTGACTCGCATCCAAAGCTGGAAACAATGTGAGAGGTTGTCGCCCGTCCAGTTTGATATATGCAAACATATCGGTGTTAGTAGATGCCAAACGACTCTGGTAAATGGGCAATTTATAAAAACGTGGACGGCTGTTTCATGATTTGATTTGCAAAGACAACAAAAGCTGGGCCCCGACCATCCACGCATTTGTAAGTTCGGCCACAATAAAATTTTGTTCTCAAGAAGGAGCCAGATGAAAATCTTTTGTTTGAGTGGGCAGTCGCTTCTCCAGATCTGTCCGTGTTCACGCTCCCTTGATGATGTCCAGCATTTGGTAGCTAATGCATTGTATGCGTTTTTTGCGGTGAGGACACCAGATCCGTCCCCACCCATCCACATGAGCATATCGGCCCTGTTCTGTAGTCGGATGCCTAGATTTCTGAGTCTATGCATGTACCTGTCCCATTCCATAGCCTGATCAGCGACCAATCCAATCTCCTCGCTGCTGAGCCAATGGTCGCTCAAAAGACCCCCGCGAATGGAAGAAAAAAACTGATATAGGAAGTAGAGATTTTTTTGGTGGAGGAGCTTCATCAATTCTGTGGAAAGCATGGCATGCTTGCCTAGTCCCAACAAGCAGTCCCTCCCAACTTCAATCAGATGACCATTACCAGGATCCCAAGTGAGCCAGTGTAGAATGATAGGTAGGGTTGATAAAAGATGTTTCCAGGTCTGTGAACCTGTTGTGGGTCTCTCGGTGGCTGATCTGAGCCAGAATAGTACTGGTAACTGAGGGAAATATTTTGCCTTGATCACCTTGTTCCAGATACCAGGCTTCATAATAATGCGCCAGAGAGTGTTTGCCAAGAGCGCCCGGTTGAAAAAGGGCATATTCCTGAGTCCCCATCCGCCCATCTTCTTTGGTTTAGAAATGGTCTCCCAGTTACAAAGATGATATCCCGGTGTCTTACTGCCAGTCCAAAGAAAGGAGAAAATAAGCTGACGGATAGAGCAAGAATTGTAGCCGGGATTTTTGCAAGCGCCATCCAATAGACCGGAATGCTATCTAACACAACTTTTATGAGAATGTATCTCCCTCCCATGGTGAGTAGCTTACTGCACCAATGATGAATTTTCCTGTCAATTTTATCTAGGAGCCAAAGCTAATTTTTATATGTAAATCTGGTAGATTTGATGAAGAAACCAAGATAGGAGAAACCCTCCTGTAGGTCTGCTGCGTTGATACCAAACATATCTTTTATATTTGTTAAGAAAGGTTCCTGAGTATTCAATGCAAGAAAGAGAGATTTTTGTAGATTGATAACCAGTCCAGAGGCTGCACAGAAAGTACTAATGATGGAGTGAATAAGTGACCATTCGTCAAAACTGGCCTCTGTCAAGATTAGCACATCATCGACGAAAAGAATGTGTAGGATGTGTGTCAGCCCCGAGAAGTTTACTCCAGAAAGTTTGCCCTCTGCTTGACTATGTTTGAGGAGGATGCTGAGCCCTTCAAGTATCAAGATAAAAAGTAAAGGTGATAGGGGGCATCCTTGACGGAGCCCTCTCTCACATCGAAAAGATTTTGTGGGTTCCCCATTGATCAGAACATCCATGGATGCCGATGTAATACAACTTAAAATCCAATTTGTAGTGGCTCGCCCAAAACCACTCTGCAAGAGAATAAGGTGCAAAAAGTTCCAATTTACACAGTCAAATGCCTTCTTGAGATCCAGTTTGAGCAGAATGGCTTGTTGTTTTCTGGATTTTAAGGTATGGATACATTCCTGTGCTACACCTACAGCATCTAAAATCTGTCTGCCTTTCAGGAAACCGAGTTGCTCCTCCGAAAGAGCTTTGGAGAGTATAGGGCGAATTCTATTTGCAATAATCTTTGATATTAGTTTGTAGCATAGGTTGCAAAGTGAGATGGGGCGGTAGTCTGTGAAGTGTTTAGGTAGATTGGATTTTGGTATCAAGACAATAAAGGTTTTGTTTAGCTGTGGATTTATCACACCCCTTGTACGAGCATCCTCCACGACATCCAGCAACTCCTGTCCCATAATGTCAAAGAAATGAAGGTATAATTCAACCGACCATCCGTCGGGTCCCGGGCTCTTCTCTCTTTTGAAACCCTTGAGAACTGTCAGAATTTCCTCCTTTGTACAGGGGGATTCCAGAGCTAGTACCTCTTCTGCTGTTACCATGTTAGGGAAGCGGTTTGCTAAACCTACCTGTGTGGTGAGACTTGGAGCATCCGGGACCTGAAAAAAATCTTTAAAATGTTGAGCAACGGCTTCTTTAATAGCTTCCTGTGTATGATGTATGGTGCCGTCCTCCGCTTCAATGTCCCACATCTGTTTCTTTGATCTCAGAGCACTAGCAAAATTATGGAAGTAACGGGTATTCTTGTCTCCACCCTCGAGCCAGAGCATCCTGCTCTTTAAGCGCCACCTCTCCTCATCTTCACGCAAGAAAATAGAATGTGCCTTCTCCAGCTCACGGATTCTAACGTTGATATCCGATGAAGTATGATTATGTACTTGTATACAGAGTAGAGCGGCCAACTCCTCTTCAATCTTATTTACGACAGCTTGCTCCTCACGTTTTTTGTTTTTGAGCCATATAGCTGTATGCTGCTTTAAAATGGCTAATTTCCTTGCCAAAATTTCTTGCGGATCACCAGATACCGTGACAGAATAGTCCGCCCATGTCTTTCTGACCAATCTGTTGAATGATATCTCCTTTAACCATAACGGGTTTAGTTTGAAAGGCTGGCCCGCTCCATAGCGACCCACGCCTATCTGAAGACATATGGCAGCGTGGTCCGAAAGATAAGGTAGATTAACCCATGCACGAGAACAACGAGATGGTGAAAGAATATCTGCAGAGATAAGAAATCTGTCTAGTCGCTTAGCAATGCTATCCTGTCCAGGTCTTCCGTTTCGCCAGGTAGGTACGAGCTCGGCCGGTTCCAGGTCAATCAAGTTGTTTTTGATAAACAAGTGTTTAAAGAAGCTCATATGTGGATCAGTGTGAGCTTTTTGTCCCCAAGTCTCCAAAGGGCTGGTGGTAAGGTTAAGATCTCCTGCTAAGATAAGGTTACGGGCAGCCAAGAGTCCGAGAGTATCCAGACGTTCCCAGAAAACCTTGCGATCAGTGCACGGACCGTATACATTGAGAAAGTTGAAAGAAGACTTTAGTTCAAAGCTGTATCCAGTTAGAAGAATCCCTCCAGGGCTGAGCATCGGGCGAAGATTAAAGAGAGAAGGGTCCCACGCGGCCAGTAGTCCACCTGAGGTGCCCACCGAGCTTGCCGCACAGGTCAACCAATTTGGCTTGAGTCTATGAATGAAATCTCGGGCAGCAGATGCAGTCACAAGTGTTTCTTGTAGAAAGATAATGGACGGGTGTGTCAGTTCCAAGAGTCTTCGCGTAGAGGCAAATTTCAGGGCTCGTCCAACCCCTCTTATGTTGAGGGACAGTAGGATCATGGATCACCTCTGGCTAGGGCTTTTAATCCTCTAAGCGCCCCTTTATTTGTAACCGAAGCAGAGTTCCCTGTAGCTTTCAATCCAGACAGTGTTTTCTTGCGAGAACTGCGGGTTTTCAAGGGTGAAAGTTCAAGTCCAATACCCCTAGACCAATGTGGATCTGGATCAGTTGATGTGGGAAAGTTTGATGTGGATGGTTGGTCCAGTGAAGGTATAGTGGGTTGAATAATAGAGTTTCCAAGATAGGTGTGGATGGGTATCGAATCAAAAGGTAGAGTGTGTGCTGAAGTAACTGAAGGGAGCAAGGTATCAAGTTGTATTTCAGATTGGCTCAGTTCAGTGTATCCAGGTAATGTAAGAGGGTTTGGTGTTTCATCAAAGGATGTAGACGGGGAATCCGGAATCTGGGTGGATGGGTCTAGTTGTGAAGGGTGTGTAACTGGTGATGAAAAAGGGGTGGGATCACTAACAGTTTGGTTAAGCCCAGTTAAGGGAGGAGAGGATGTGTGGTCTGACAAGACCGAAGCCGAGGCATTTGCTCCAGAACCCAAAATCTTATTCTCTTGATTAGCGATATACAATCTGTCCCAAGATGAAAAAGAATTATATAGAGAGGGACAAAGTAATTTGATCTTACCCACAAGAGAGTCATCAGGTGGATTTGTAACTTTTCCAGGATTGGGTGCTAACTGTTCAACAAACTGATTTGGTGAAGAGATGTAGCCTTCAAAATTTGGCTCCTCTGCAGGATCCAAATCTATGTCCGGTCGAGGAAACTTATGGCAGTCCCTTCTCAAGTGCCCTGTTCTGCGACAATAGGAGCAACGGAAAGGTATGCCAAGAAAGTCCAGTTGCTGTGTGATCAAAAGATTGCGCCAGTCTATTTCTAGGACTTCAGGAAGTCCGGCCTGTATGTCAACCTCCACGTAAATCTTAGCCATTCTTCTGTCTGTCCCAGCTAGACAATTTGCATCCACTCTTAGAAAACGCCCTAAGGCAGTCCCAATCAGTTCGAGAGCTTGGTTGTTCCAGAGTTGTAGGGGGAGCCCCGGTAGCAGGACCCATACATGTCTGTGACTGAAGAACTCAGTTTTGGGATTAAAACCGAGCCTCCATCTTTTGAGCATGAGGCTACCCTCATCGATCGGCCAGAATCCGTCCAGGATGAGAGTTGAATCCTCTGGCTTGTTAAAAATAAAACCAATCCAGCCTTGTTGCAGCAAATGTATCTTTGGTATATATCCCAGAATCGGTTTCCAGTGGATAGATATCCAGGCATCCACAGATTGCTTACATTTTTCTTTGTAAGCCAGCCTGCCAACCAGGGCACACAGGGCCAGGTTGCATGCTTCTGTAAGCCCAACATCCATGCCTAGGATGAGCTTTGGGTGATTATGTTTGGGTTTCCAGACCCGGTGTTGGCGTTTATGTACCCCTCGTGTTTGAGAGTTTGGTCTGATAAAATGGTAACTCTCCTTTGGACTATCCCTGTGCTGGTGAGGCTTTGTCGGGCTATGCTGTGGGGCAGTGGTTGTATATGCCTCAACTGAGAAAGCCTATTGACTTTGAACAGCTACTGCAGGGCCTGTCTGGACGCTAGATGGAGACAACAGACCTGTGCCTCGGCTGTTATGTGACTCCACCTGTAAATATGACTGAGTAACCAAAGCAGGGTCAGTAGGACCAGGGCTCGATCTAGGGAAAGTTGTCGGTTGTTTTGTCCTGTAATGGATGGAGCATAGCTCATCAATCGAGGCCAGCATGTTCGGATGGTCCCATGGGTCGCCCATAATGCCAGCAGGGTGGACCAGGCTGAAAGCGCACTGTGGAAGCTTCTGGATAAGCGTAAAAAGAGCAGATGAAAGGAAGTTCAAACCACCTCCAGTGGTCCAATCTGACTGACCAAGATAGTTAGAGGTAAGATGCCCGTAGCGCAACGAATAGGTCAAGAGCTAAGAAGTATGCAGGTAGATGCAGACAGATGACTGTATAGAGACAGTGTTATGCAGATGAAAAGTCAGAGCGAAGGACACTTGAAACTAGTCTAGCTCTGGCGGATAAAACGGAGCAGAAACCATCCACATCTAAAGCTTTAGATCACGGGGAAAAGTGGGGGCAAAAAAAAACGTGGTTACTGCTAAAAGACAACACAGATACCCAGTGGGTGGATGTAGGACAAAAACCGGGAAAAAACCGTTCAAACCCCAATGTAAAACTATGATGAGGGTGGGGCAGACCAAGGATCCGCTGGTGACTGCACTGTATTCAAATCGGAGGTCGGAAGGTTACCTTAGAGTAAGGAACTGTCCAAACCGCAGAGAGAAAAACAAACCAGACTGTCAAAAAAGTCATGCGCTAATCGTTGCAGGAAGGGTGCCGTCGATCAGATCAGGCCCATTGCAAAGTTCTACAGTAGCGTAAGGGGAAGCGTCCTCATCTGTCATGGGCGCCAAAAACAATTCAAATCTCTGCAATCGCCCGCCATTTTCCTCCTCCAAGTTGTTGTCGTCATATACAAAGGTAACATAAGGGATCTTATTGGATTTAATAATCATGACCTTAGTCTTATCAGTATTAACAATCATACCCATATTGGAGCAAAAATCCTTGAGGATTCTTAGTTGGTTTTCAAGATCATGGGGACTCCTTGCGATAAGAACGATATCATCGGCATAAAGAAGAAGATTGATGACTATACCAGTGAGTGTAGGGCCGACACAACCTGCGTTTTCCAAACATTCTTCTAATTTAAATTTTAGATTAAATATGTAGAGAAATGTTTATAGTTGATTATTTAAATTTTTATAATTAAAGAAATTCTAAAGACAATTTTTTCAATGGTATGGATTGTGCTAAATAAAAAATAAAAAAATACATATACAAATAAAAACAAAATATTGTTTAAATTATAAGAATAAAATTATATCATAATAAAAACATTAAATTAAATTGTCTATATAGGTTTTCACAATTAAAATTTTCGATAAAGTTTTTGACGTTTACATTATTGTAATTCTAATAGAGATAAGTTGCTTGGGGATTGCACTCCGCTTGGGCTGCACCAACCCTTAACATGGGTGTCTCTTCCCAACTAAACTCACTGTAAAGGTATTGAACTCTAGTTTCCTAACAAACCAAACCAATTGCGTTAGCATTTTTTTTTTGACAATTCTAATATACAATATTAATTTTGAAGTTAATTAAAATTATAATAAAAACATAGGGAATGTGATTAGTAACAAGACACTTGTTAAACTCCACCCAAAGAGCACTAATATGTCACATCCCTTCAACAACTCCAGAGTGATTCCAAGAAATCCTCAATCACCAAACTCAACAAAAGTAAAATAAATATCACAAAGTTGATTGAAATTGAAATTATGACAAAACAATTTTGACAAAAATCTATAATATTAGAATTATGACAAAACAATTTTTACAAAAATGTAGCTTTTTGAACGTAGAATAACATAAAATGAGATGTCATATATTTAATTAAAAATAACATATATCTTTTATTAAAAATAAAGAATATTTAAAAATATATTTTAAATTTAATACAAAATTATATATTTATAGTAATTTTATATTATAAAAATTTAAAACTATTTATCTAAAATAAAATAAAAATTAAATTTATTTTTTCAAATCAATATGAAAATTCCAAAAATTATGTAAAAGGTATAAGACAATTTTTCTAATCAAAGTGAAAATTTCAAAACTACTTAAACAATATTGAAATATAATTTTGTAATGAAATTTTCAAAACTACTTAAACAATCTTGAGATATATTTTTGTAAGCACGGACTATGAGGAGAATGGAAATGTATTCACAAGTCTTCAAAGAAAAAATATTTTTTTAAGTATGATAAATTCCCTTTTATAAAATAAATTGTATGATGTAATAATATGATTTCCTTACATAATAATTTGTAATCATAATGTAATATTATAACTTCCTCATATAATAATTTGTAAACATGATGTAATAATATATATTTTTTCTTCATACATGATGTAATAACATATATTAAAAACAAATAATACAGAAAAGTAATCCTTTGAAGTTTATGATAATGATTATGATTGCAACGAAATATTTGGTAATCAGAGAGAATCATTGAAAAACAAAAACCTTACCAGCTTTGATGAACCAAATTCACAATTAGACTTGCTTTACACAATCTTACCTTTAGTTTAGTCCATGAATTGAATAAAGTATATATGTCAGAATTAGACTTGCTTTACACATAATCTTACCTTTAGTTTAGTCCATGAATTAAATAAAGTAAATTGAGTAAATTATATATCTTTTATAGGGAGACCTAAGATTTAAGGAAAATAAAGTCTAAAAGTTCTGGAGGCCATTTGTAAGAAATAAATGTGGTTTTAAAGTGGGCATTGAAGGTTTTAGGGTATTCCTTAAACATTTATATGAATTTGTTTAAGCTTTTAAATGGTTAAGAGAATATTTAAACTTTATTCCGTGACATTTAACAAATCCACTAAAGTCTGGTTGACAATCTTTACCAAAACTTCTTTCTGATTTTAGTAATTTTATTAAATCGTCAATCTTTATAAAAGCTTCTCGTTAGATTCCAACAATTTTATCAAATCGTCTAAGGGATCATAGCAAAAGACCAATTGAATTCTAAAACAAAAATTTGAAGTCGAAAAGAACACACAAGGCGTAACACAAACATTCGAAACCGAAAAGAACACACTAGGCGTAACCACTGTCGGGCAAAAAGCACCAGCCGATCAACTTTGACCACTTAAAAATAATATGTATTTTTATTGCTATGTATAATTGTACATGACTATGAGAAAGATTTATAAATTAAGTCTCCCAGGAATTAATTACACAAATTTCAATTTCAACATCTCCCTTTACAGGCATATACTCATGGAACAAGTTTTCTATCATACACAAATTTCAACATCTCCCTTTACTAACATAGACTCGTGGAACAAGGTTTCTATCATCGTCGACACTCCACCTGTCTATTCAAGCGTAGGTGTCACTGTTGGTGAATTTCCATGCAAATAATATGTCCCATGTTTTGTTGTTCCAAAACCCCCATAGCCTTGATTCACATTGAAACTTGTCTTAATTTTTTTTCAAATAAACCGCCAAGGTGCTCGTGTTGAGATTATCCCCTCCAAGAAAACTCATGCTTATGAAGGCAAAGTTTTTGTGGGTTGAATACATGGGCGCTAAAGAATACAGGTAAACCCTATAGATTTTGTTCTCTTTCAATGCAATGATGGCATTCTCAATGTGACTCAAAGCTATTCTATAAGCCAATCATTGGCTAGATGCGCTCCACTATATTGTATATTCCACACTCCGCCATATCGTATGTTCCACATCTCTGTGATATTACAAGTTTCATTTTTTTTCGGCTTCGTCCCACAAGCTAGCCAAACTTTTGGAAGAATGGGAATTATAAAGCTAAACAAAATATTAATTAAAACATAAAAGAACAAATCTAAAAATGATGACAAATTCTAGTTGAAAAAGGAAAGAAAATCTGAATCCAGACAACTCGAAACAACTTCGTATCCATGGAATGAAAGAGTGTGTCACCTTTGTGACACTAAGAAGGTTGAAGATGAAAAACACTTTCTCTTAGATTGTCCAACCTATACCCATATTAGATCTCATTTTCAAAATATTTGTCACACTACCAACCTTCCTAACCTCTTAACTCAACAAAAGTATAGTGATCTTGGAAAACTTCTCTTAATGTTTTACGAGTACAGAAACAAAATTCTAAAGAATCACAAGTAATCATTTACCCTCTTAAAGTCCGATAGACCAATTTGATCTCTTAATCATCATTAGTAAGGAAAATTTTATTTAATCGTCATCAAAACTAAAAGATTGAGTAAAGTGTTTAAAGTATTACAATACTAATGAAAATACTAAAAAATTAAACAAAATAAAGATCATCATTAGTAAGGAAAATTTTATTTAATCGTCATCAAAACTAAAAGATTGAGTAAAGTGTTTAAAGTATTACAATACTAATGAAAATACTAAAAAATTAAACAAAATAAAGATCATCATTAGTAAGGAAAATTTTATTTAATCGTTATCAAAACTAAAAGATTGAGTAAAGTGTATAAAGTATTACAATACTAATGAAAATACTAAAAAATTAAACAAAATAAAGAAAAAAATAAGAGAATATTTAAATTTCAAACTTTTTTATTCTTCTTAATATTTAATAAATTTATAATTAAATTAAATCTATTTTAATAATAAAAATGAAATACAACCAAGTTAAAATAAAATTTGATAATAAAATTATATTTAAATTAAATCTATTTTTAATAAATTTATAATTAAATTAAATTTATTTTAATAATAAAGATGACATGCAACCAAGTTAAAATCAGAATTTGACCATATATTAACACGTGTTTCTACTTATAATATTATAATTATTTTGCCTTATATAAAACTTGATCGGTTAATGTTAATTAATATTCAAAGTTAATATCATAATTTTGGTTTGAAACTTAAACTTGTGAATTTTATCAATCCTTTATATTTACTTTGATTGAAAGATGTATGGAAATTTTAAGAAATTGTTGATAATTTTGTATGAGATACATGTTTTATATTTTGATTGAAGAATTTAGGTGGATAATGTATATTATTCTCTTTGATTCTAATATATGACAATGATATTTGTTTCTAGAATGTTTATTTCCAGTTTTACTAAGAATTGTGAGAGAATGACACTTACTAAGAAGATCATAGTTTATTGTGAAAATGATGCTTATTAAGAGGATCATAGTTCATTGTATTTTGATTGAAAAACTTAGCAGAAATAAGGTGGACAATGTATATTATTTTCTTTGATTCTAATATTAATATATGACAATGATATTTGTTTCTAGAATGTTTGTTTCCAGTTTCACTAAGAATTGTGAGAATGACACTTATTAAGAGGATCATAGTTCATTGTGAAAATGAAGCTTATTAAGAGAATCATAGTTCATTGTGACATCATTATATCTTAAGTATAATAATGACAATGTTGTTATGCATTTTAATTTTAATTTATATATTAATTAGAGAATTTAAGTTAGTAGTCCCTGCTTGGTGAGGGACTCTAGTTTTCACCTGGTAGAGATGTATGGGAATTTTAAGAAATTGTTGATAATTTTGTATGAGATACATGTTTTGTATTTTGATTGAAGAATTTAGGTGAACAATGTATATTACTTTTTTTGATTCTAATATATGAAAATTATATTTGTTTTTAGAATGTTTGTTTCCAGTTTTACTAAAAATTGTGAGATTAACACTTATTAAGAAGATTATAGTTTATTGTGAAAATGACGCTTATTAACAGGATCATAGTTCATTGTATTTTGATTGAAGAACTTAGCAGATATAAGGTGGACAATGTATATTACTCTCTATTCTAATATATGGCAATGATATTTGTTTCTAGAATGTTTGTTTCCAGTTTCACTAAGAATTGTGAGAATGACACTTATTAAGAAGATCATAGTTTATTGTGAAAATGAAACTTATTAAGAGGATCATAGTTCATCCTGACATCATTATACCTTAGGTATAATAATGACAATGCTGTTATACATTTTAATTTAAATTTATATATTAATTAAAAAATTTAAATTATTAGTCCATGCTTGGTGAGGGACTCTAGTTTTCACCTGACAGCCTATTACCTGGTGAGTTTTGGTACATTAATTGATATATTATTTAATTTAAATTTATATATTAATATGATTTTTTATAAAGAAAAACAATTTTCTTAATTTTGTTGCTTCAATTTCTCATTGGTTAATATCATTGCGATATGACTTTTTTACAGTGGGGTAAACCATTTTAAACCACTTGTCCCTCAAAACCGAAACCGCCTGTCCTTCGAAACCGCCTGTCAGTCATGGTTGACAGTTTTTGGAAACCACCCCTTCGAAACCGCCTGTCCGTAATGGTTGACAGTTTTTGGAAACCATCCCTTGCTACATATACTGCTTTGGTGAAATCTGGCTGATTTAAAGAGGTCTGAGATGTTTAACGAACCCCATGGTGTTTTGAAAGCTACCCACGAAACCTTATGTACTTTAATGTTTTTTCTCTCTAGGATAAACAACACTCAAACCGTCTTTGTTTTTTCATCTTTTTTTTCTTTAATCCGATAAAAAGTTTGCTCGGAATTCTCAATTCGACACAGTGATTTCAGAAATTGCAAATAAGCCAATGTGACTTCAGAAATTGCAAACCGTCAATTTTCAAAATTATAATTTGAATAACAAAAATTGTGATTGAACCCATTCTTCATCCTCTGGATTCCAACCAGTACTCGGTAGTCGACGCCTCTGTCTATATCTTTTTGTCCGTCGCTTCCTTCAAAGGGTTTTCGTAGGACTTACGTAAAGGTAGTCGAAATCACCATCCCCATGCACACAGGTAAGTTGCCAGAGAAAATAAAAGTCTGTTAAACTGACCAAATTTACTGTTTAGGTCTCGACCGCTCTGAATATATACCGCTCTGAATTTTCTGGTTGTGTAGATTTTAAGCAACTGCTTTTCTTTATAATATTTTAGTTGTGTAGATTTTATACAACTAATTTTCTTCTTTGAAATTGTAGAAACAAAATTAAGAATAAGTTTTAAAAGAAAATAAACTAAAAATATAATATAAAACCAAAATTGTGAAAATCACACATCATTGGATTGGATAGAGAATTTAATGGCTAATCCATTGACATCAACTTTGTCACTTCACATGCTAGAGAGGACAAGGTTTCATCCCTCGCAAGTTGCATTTGCATAAAATATTGGAGGAGGGGGCTAGGATTTCATGTTTTCTCAATCGAGCTATATCAAGGGGTTATTTGAAAACTTTATTGAGTGTTTAATTCAAAATTTTGAAATACTTTGATCAAGGTCTTGTTGGGTTCAATGTAATTGTTCGATTGAGGAAATACCTTGATTGAATGCGAGCAATATCCACCTTGCGATGCAACATTGAATGTTGTAGCGATCGGTGTATAGATCATCAGGTTTGAAAGTAATTTAGATTCAACTATCTATACACCACCTGTCGTAGCATACAATGTTGTGTAGTAGGGTGGATATTGACTGCCTCGATTGAGGGTCCATGAAAAAATTACAATTTTTTTTTACCTCGATCGAGGTTGTATGACAAAATTCACTGTTGCATAGCATGGTGGATATTGGCCACATTGATTGAGGGTCCGTGACAAAAAAAAAAAAAAAACCTCGATCGAGGTTCTATGACAAAATTAAAAAAAAAAAATCTCGATTGAGGTATTGATGTAATTTAAAAACACAAAAGAGTAACATATTTTCACATGAAAAAAAACCAAAAAAAAACTTTTGCATGACCGAGCTATGAGCTCAACTGGTTATTATGTGTGGATTTTTTTTTTTTTTTTTTTGTGTCAACCTAATATTAAACCACATTTTAATCAACAATCACAATGGTGAATTTGAGAAATCGTAAAAGAATATATGATCAATAATGGGTTAACGAAGATGAAGTGCAAGAGAATTCTAGAGAGAGGAGTTGACAAAGACAAGAAAAATTAAGACAAAACCAAGAAAAAATTGTAGGTCAACCTATTGCCTAACATTCAATGCATCTAACTAGACAATCACCATGACCTCCAGTTGAGGGCAATATTGATACTTTTTTACTATGTATCCTTAATGCATATTATACTCAAGGTTTTTTTTTATACTATGGTTTATTATTTGTATATTATTTTTTATATGTAATACACGTGCACACAAAATAGGTAGGACTATGCACAAATATAATATAATTAGCAGCTCTAGGACCTTGTCACCTCTCGGGTATCAAGAATCACTGAGAGTTGCATCAATTTTGAAAGGAGTGGAAACTTTTTAGAAAGTTTGAATACAAACACAAGAGAAGAATTTGGGGACCGAAGCCCTGATCAAATAAATAAAGACCGTGTCAGTAACATAATTAAGTTGTTTTTTGAGAAAAATTTTAGTGATTACACAAGGTCAAATCCTACATGGATTGATAAAACACAAAAAAATAAAATGACCAATAAAGTTGTTGGGTTTTCAAAATGCTAAACATGCAAAGGCACATGATAATGCATCAAAAGTGTTTGCTTCATTTGGAAAATCAAGAAAACTTGATATCCGAGTTTCTCACATGTCAATTATAATTGTTGTTTGTGGCACTTAGGACTTCAATAAATTGAACGTTGACAATGATGTCAAAATTTCTCTATGTTTCAAGAAAAACATTACAAAGGTATATTAATTCAAGGTCCATATAGATGGAAACCCTACTGAGATAGAATTTTAAACAACATTTTTGATAACGTGGTAGAGTTTGGGGAATCCCATTCTCGTGCTATACCAAATCAGACACATTTTTTGTGCAACACTTATCCAAAGGCATGTATGATGAGCATTATAAGCACATTATGGAGATGATAGAAGTTGAATTGTTCGAGGAATTTCAAGAAAGCAATCTCGGTGTTGAGATTTCCATTAGTATGTTTGATAAATTGAAACCATGGTATATTAGGCCCAACACAGTTCGTGACACTTGTCGTTGTTGATACCACATTGAATTCCATCTCTATTATGACACCTTCATATATTTATGCAAAAGGTATTAGCAATGTGACTCTCCTCTTCCCACATTGCATAATTTTATTTCAATGATATTATAAAGAAGGAATCTCAAAGATGTGTTTTTTAGTAAAACATGTTTAAGCGAAAGAAGATGCCTTGAACATGGTAATTTGACATTGTTCCATAGGAATTTTCCTATGGATCTCGAACACCCTATATTGTCAAATATCATGGTCACATGGAGGAGATATGAGTACATTATTATGAACACATACTCTTCTTTGGGTGTGCCCTCTAAGAGGTTTGAGTTGTTTGAGGATGATATCATTGTTTCAAAATCCGGAGGAAGTTTCAAAACCATAATTACAAATATATCAAACACTCTCATAGGTCCAAGTGGTAAGCTTCTCAATTCAGATAGTCTCGTGAGGTATTTGAGTCGAGCACAAACTTATCAGTGGTAGAATTTGTCGAGAATTACACATTTT
>SNQJ01S0007244.1:232831-266979 GCA_010110895.2 Picea sitchensis | reverse complement strand
AGAGCAAGCTCTTCTAAAACCCTATATTTTTCCTGCGATCCTGACTGCAACTATGGCATAAACCCTAGAGGGGGGCATGATCATCACCCCTCTCTCTGATGTTGAATTCTTCAGGTGACTTGTAACCAATTTGGGAAATACTACGGAATTAGCACCTAGCCACTTTGTTAAAAATCTGAAGCAACACCTGAAGTTTCACTACCCCCTATCTCTTGCCACATGGGTATGAATTTAACTAATAGACGTATGATAGGGAAGTTCACGAGATTATTATTGTTACCAAGAGCACTGGTGATCCATCTTCAAATGAGTTGGGAACCCTTGATTAGAGGGGAAATGTCTCACTTTTTTTTGTGGGAGAAGGTTTTATGTGTTTCTATTTGAAAACAAGGAGGACCAAGACCTTATATTTTGCAGCGGCCCATACTTGTATGAAACTCGAGGTATGTCTTTGAACATATGGTCACCTGAATTCAATCCTAAAAATGATATTCCCTCTATGGTTCCTATCTAGGTCAGGCTTCCTCACCTTCCATTGCATTACTGGAATGAATCTATTCTTAGATCTATTGGTAATTCTCTTGGGAAGTGCATTGATAATGCAACACTAAAGGGCCAGATGATTGCTTGTGCTCAACTTTGTGTAGAGGTATATATTAAAAAGGGTTTGCTCGAATTCATCCTTTTAACGTTCGAAAATTGGAAATACCTTCAGTGGGTTGACTATGATCAACTCCCATTCAAATGCCAACATTGTCATGAGTATGGTCACTTTGCAAAAAGATTCCCTAAAATAGATCTACAAGAAATAGAACATGTGACTTCATAGGAACAATGGAAAATAGCCAAAAGGAAAAATAATGGTAATAAACAATCTGTGTCAGTCGCGCCTTATAATTCAAGTTCCTCAGGAGCTTCTCCCTCAAACCCTAGTGGACCTGCTCATCCTTCCGATTCAACAAAAGGAGTAGATCTAGACCAAACCACTAGCAACCTGACAACTCAGGGTAGATGAGATAGAGCGCCCATTTCTACAAACAATAGGTATGCAATCTTTCTCCAATAAGAATCTAATCCAAATCAGGTAGCCACTCCTTTAGAACTCGAAGGAATCTACTCCAGATTTCCTTTTCCAATTGAAAAAGAGGTAGACTTTCAAGAAAGTCCAGAACCACCATCCACAAATCAAGAAGGGATTCCAAACAGAGGTAGACTTTCAAGAAAGTCCAGAACCACCATCCACAACTAAGGGATTCCAAACACCCCCAACTCACTCCATTAATGATTCAAGAATCGATCCCCCACAATCCATCCCAAAAAGTCCAGTAGAAACCGAAGAAGACCCTCCCTTAGAAAAGACACCATAAAAACAAAGGAGAAGGACCCACAAATATAGAAGGGTAACTGAGGCTAAGCAAGAAAAATATTTAGGGAAATAGTGCATCTTGAAAAAATATGGAATAGGACCAAAACCCTTGAGGACTCCAAGCAACTAGCATCCCCCAATTGGGGGACCCCATAAACCTAGTAAAAAATGATAACAAAGATAGTTTCCTGGAATTTTAGGGGATTAGGAAGTAAGGAAAAAGTGGAATCAATAATGGATTTGTTAATAACTGAAAAGCCATCAATCCTATTGCTCTAGGAAACTAAGCTTGGGGAAACACAAGCCATAGAAGTAAGTAAATTGTTTTGGAAAACTAGTGATGGGAAGGTAGTCAATGCCAAAGGACCATCATGAGACATTTGCACGATGTGGAATAATGAAGTCTTTCATATTATCTCAAGTGATAATACTCAACACTAGGTAATTACAAGACTCAAACATAGGCATACAAGTGAACTGTAAAATATAGGGAATGTATATATGCCAATAAACCACTGGGGAAAAGAGGAATGTTGGGATTCTTTGGTAGCTTTATGTGATCAAGCTGATTGTTCAGATAACATTGTGGTAGGAGACTTTAACACCATTTTATAAAGGAATGAGAAAAGAGGAGGAAGTAGAGTTAGAAACCCATTTTGAGAAATATTTTAGGATTTCATTTCATATGGAGGAGGAACGATATATATCAAACTAAATAAAGACATTTACATGTGGACAAACAAAAGAATAGGCCCTAGTCATATTATTTCCAAACATGATAGATTTTTGGTCCATAGCTCTCTCACTTGGAATCACCCTTATTGATATCATCAAGAATCATACCTTGGTCATCCCGATCATAGGTCTACATCTATTGAATTCTGCACCTAATTAGGAACATCTACCATTTCAATTTAATCCATCATGGCTTCATAATCCCACATTTTTAATATCATTTATGGTGTTGTAACTTTATTTAAATTTGAGAAATTTTAATAAACTTAGTAGTGTTAGTTGGTGTTTATTATGATAAATAGGATAAATTTGTTTTTTGAATGGTTTAAATTATTTAAATTTTTGAATAAAATCAATAAAACTTTATATTATATATCCATTTTACCTTATTCTAATAAATTTTCCTTTTGAATAAATATAGATTAAATCGAGCTTATTCAATCGTCTAGATTTGATTGGGCATAGAATTGACGACTCACCCAATTCCATTCCCTGAAAGTCAATCGAGACCACCGGGACGCCGAACTGAGCATACACCAGATCAACAAGAAGTTCCAACCACCAGGGTACCGAGACATTTAAATTTTCTCTATAAAAAAGAATACACAATATTTTGGTTAATGTGGGATTATTCCCAAAGGAAAAACCTGCTCGGTGTTGCAACCTCCCGATATATACATAAGGCGTTCTTTGCATAGTTGGGTGGCGACACAACTGAAAAATTAAACATGATTCATGGTCAACAACCAACCCCTATTTTATGGATAGATGAGACTGTTAATTCCTTGAGGTGTTGAGCTCTCTGAAGTCATCTTATCTTTATTCTATTTAAGAAAACATTTCCAAGATTCGAGGCAATAATTTAGAGATGAAACAACATGAGGGTTTGATGTATCGAGAGCTGTTAAATTACCTTATATTGAGTCCTATGTTTAGAAGGAAGTTCCATAATTTCAGAAATGAATTCAAGCATAAAGGAATGAGCAGATGAAGAGTTGAAGGTTTTTTTTTACAGGTTAGAAATTATGAAAACAAAGTTTGCATTCTTTCTAATAAGCCCGTAGGGTTTTCTCTGTAAAATTATTAGATTGAGGGAATAATTTATTGGACAATGGATTCACTTCTTGTTTATTTAGATTGTTGTTTATCTTACTATTTTATGTGTTAAGCTTCTTTAAATCCATCTTTTTTTTATATTCTATTTTCATGATTTGCACTCAGATCATATGTGTTAAAAACAACAATTTGGTATGACCACCATTGTTGTTAATTATCTGAAGAGATTGCATAATGTAATATTGCAGACTATTTTCTATATACATTCAAATATAAGACAATTTGTGTCTCAAGTATATCTTCTAATATTTATGTTTCTGTATGAAGTAGTTATGCTTTAAGAGAGAGCGATGAAACAATTTCATCAAGTGACTCTTTGTTTTACTTTAAGAATGTATTCAAATTCTGTTTCCAGGTTACCTTTGCAAGTGTTGTGTTCTTTATTTCACAGATTGTGCTTAGCTCATGCCCTTGATTTTATTTTGCTAAATTCGTTGTTTAGATGCATAGAAAACCACTTTTCTTCATCTCAACTTTGCAGTGACTTCCTTACTCACTGCTAGATCTAAGATTTATTGTTCTTATTAATTTTCTCCACCTTTAATTTTCATATTTTTTCTCTATTGAATGAGACTCCAGTGCCCAATAGAAAGGCCTCAAGTGTGAGAAGTTTACAGTATTTTTATTCAGTATGTTGTCATTATTTTCCTCAACCCTATTTATCCTTTCCTTTATCTATTTAAATATGGCATCCTAATCTTAATGTTGTGAGTTGATGCTTAGTGACTATGTGCAGTTAGCTTTATTGAATTTGATGAGGGATCCCCCTCTGGTCCATGAATCAACTTGTGGTCTGAAGTAGGTTTTGAGATGACTTGTTGTGGTTCCTAACAAGTTAGGAACATCTCAAGGTTACAACACAAGGATGATTTTAGGGGCTAAATTTCACTCATGGGCAAATTTCCAATGGTTTTTCTGAAAAAAATATTCGCTATTCTAAAAATGATTCGCCCAAATTCTAAAGGACAAAATTATTTTACCTTAAAAATCGCCAAAAGTTTAGATAAACTATATAAAATCCTTAGAAATTTGAATATTTTTACAAAAAATTCCCCAAACATTTATAGTTGGCATATGAAGGATCGGTAAGATTCGCCAATGTTTCTACATTTTAAAATAAATTTCCATCCTTAAAATCATCCATGTTACAACATATGGCGTATGGAATTCACGGTTAGAAAGATCCCATATATTCATCTAGGAAGTAAAAATAAGGATGACTAAACTTTCTCTTAAGGACTAGGAAAACAAAACCAGTGCACATCGGGCAAAGCAATCCATCAAGCCAAGGAAACATTGAAACTAGTTCAATAAAAGATAGACATGGAGCAAGTCACAACCAGATCATTGGAGGAAGAAAAAACATCCTTTCTAACTTATCAAAACCTATTAGAGATGAATAAATCACTTGGCATCTCAAGTCTACAAGTTTATGGTTGAACGTTGGTGACAAAAATACCTCTTTAATCTCTTAAATCTACATTTAATTAAATATTTGTTATTACAAATTTCTATAAAAGTTAACATGTGATATCTGTTTCCAACACTTAACTCAATTTTTTTGAATTATTATTATTATTATTATTTGAAGTTGACAAATAATATTTGAATCTCATTTCAAATTTTTTGCCACCTATTTACATAAAATGAAAAATAAAAAAATACACTTTTGAAGAGGAAAGATGCATGGAGTATGCACATATTTTTTTATAATTTCTTGATTTTGTAGATTTTAAGAAATTGATTTTCTTTATAGCAATTTAGTTGTGTAGATTTTATGCAACTAATTTTCTTCTTTGGAATTGTAGAAAACAAAATAAAGTATAAGTTTTAAAAGAAAATAAACTAAAAATATAATATAAAACCAAAATTGTGAAAATCACACATCATTGGATAGAGAGTTTAATGGCTAATCCATTGACATCAACTTTGTCACTTCACATGATAGAGATGACGAGGTTTCATCCCTTGCAAGTCACATTTGCATAAAATCTTGCATGAGGGGGCTAGGATTTCATGTTTTCTCAATCGAGCTATATCAAGGTGTTATTTGAAAACTTTATCGAGTGTTTAATTCAAAATTTTGAAATACCTTGATCGAGGTCTTGTTGGGTTCAATGTAATTGTTCGATCGAGGAAATACCTTGATTGAATGCCAACAATATCCACCCTCCTATGCAACATTGAATGTTGTAGCGAGTGGCATATAGATCGTCAGGTCTAAAAGCAATTTAGATCCAATGATCTATACACCACCCGTCGTAGAATTCAATGTTGTGTAGTATGGTGGATATTGGATTCCTTGATTGAGGGTCCATGACAAAATTATATATAAAAAAAATTACCTCGATCCAGTTCTATGACAAAATTCAATGTTGTGTAGCAGGGTGGATATTGGCTCCATTCATTGAGGGTCCATGACAAAGTTATAAAAAAATCTTTCGATCGAGGTTCTATGAAAAAATAAATAAAAATCTCAATTGAGGTATTGATGTAATTTAAAAACACAAAAGAGTAAAAGATTTTCACATGAAACAAAACCACAAAAAAACTTTGCATGACCGAGATGTCAGCTCACTTGGTTATTATGTGTGGAAAAAAAAGTAAAATTGCATCAACCTAATATTAAACCACATTTTAATCAACAATCCCGACGAGGAATCTGAGAAATTGCAAAATAATATATGATCACTAATGGGTTAACAAAAATGAAGTGCAAGAGAATTCTAGAGAGAGGGCAGGACAAAGACAAGCATAATTAAGACAAAACCAAGAAAATTTTATAGGTCAACCTGTTGCCTAACCTTCAATGCATCTAAGTAGAGAATTGTCAGGGCCTCCAGTTGAGGGAAGTATTGATAATTTTTTACTGTGTAAACTTATTGCATATTATACTCATAGTTTTGTTTTATACTACGATTTATTATTTATATATTATGTTTTATATGTAATACATGTGCACACAAAATAGGTAAGACCATGCAATGATAAAATATAATTAGCATCTCTAGGACCTTGTCACCTCTTGGGTATCAAGAATCATTGAGAGTTGCATCTGTTTTGAAAGGAGTGGAAACTTTTTAGAAAGTTTGAATGCTCTAGGATCTTGTCACCTCTCAGGTACGAAGAATCACTGAGATTTGCATTAGTTTTGAAAGGAGTGGAAACTTTTTAGAAAGTTTGAATATAAACACAAGAGAATAATTTGGGGACCTAAGCCCTGATCATATAGATAGAGATCATGTCAGTAACATAATTTTTTTTTTTTTGAGAAAAACTTCAGTGATTACACAAGATCAAATCTTAGATGGATTAATAAAACACAAAAAAATAAAATGAGCAATAAAGTTGTTGGGTTTTCAAAATGCTAAACATACAAAGGAACATGATAATGTATCCAAATTGTTTTCTTCATTTGGAAAATCAAGAAAACTAGATATCCGAGTTGCTCACATGTCAATTACAATTGTTGTTTGTGGCACATAGGACTTCAAGAAATTGAATGTTGACATTGATGTCAAAATTGCTCTATGTTTCAAGAAAAGCATTGCAAAGGTATATTAAATTCAAGGTCCATATAGATGAAAACAATCACATTGCTTGTTGGTATCTTATTTGAAGGAAACCCTATCGAGATAGAATTTTAAACGACATTTTTGATAACGTGGTAGAGTTTGGGGAAACCCATTCTCGTGTTGTACCAGATCATACACATTTTTTGTGCAACACTTATCCAGAGGCATGTATGATGAGCATTGTAATCACATTATGGAGATGATTGAAGTTGAATTGTTTTAGGAATTTCAAGAACGCAATCTCGGTGTTGAGATTCCCATTAGTAAGTTTGATAAATTGAAACCATAGTATATTAGGCCCAACACAGTTAATGACACTTGATGTTGTCGATACCACATTGAATTCCATCTCTATTACGACACCTTCGTATATTTATGCAAAAGGTATTAGCAATGTGACTCTCCTCCTCCCACAATGCATAATTTTATTTCAATGATATTATACAGAAGCAATCTCAAAGATGTGTTTTTTAGTAAAACATGTGTAAGTGAAAGAATATACCTTGTGTTAACACATATAATTGATTCTCCTTGTCACCATCTATCCATTTAAAGTGTCAAGTCAAAGTTGGGTGTATGCGTTGCCAACTCACTAGGAGAAGTTCGCAACGTACTCTAAGTACTTTTGTTTGTCACCATTTGACATCATTGTATTAAAATATCACGACAAAGGAGATTTCATTACTTTTAGCACCATCTTTAGCTAGCTTTCCAGGGATTATGTCCTAGATTTCCTAACAGTTTCCTCGAAGTGTGTATTTCATGTTTGAATTTGGTGCTATGAACTGGTAGAAAGGCGCTGCGAACTTGTAACATCTCTCTTTTGTGCGCACTAAGCGAACTCATTCTTTGAGGACACTTGCTTGCAAGTGATCAAGATTATTATACTATTGGGAATTTGATTAAGATTATGAGGCGTTATGGATATGATGACATGTTATTTTTCTATATTGACATAGACATGTGCTATTGACTTAGTTCTCCCGAGTGTGCAATATTTTGGACCTCGAAGATGCAGAGGCATCGATGAAACCCTTGGACTCCAGATCGAGTCAGGGAGTGGACTATTGGGGTTTGACTGTGTATATATGACATATGTGCATCTGATTAGATGTTATGATTATGGATTTTATTATGACATGATTCCTTGATGATGAAGGCTGATGATAGCTTGCCGACCAGACTCACATGTGGAGTAGAGGGGTCACACACGACTACCAGAGACATTAAGGGAGAGGTGTGGACAACAACCCTGCCACAACCCATTAGTACTCACGTTGTGGCTCAAACTATAGGTTAACGATTAACTAGTTCGAGAAGACCTATGATGCCGTGAGGGAAGACTGCGATAGTTGCTCACAATGAATCTAAGGGGCATGCAATAAGGTAGGGGACTTATTCCTTAGAGGCCCTTAGTCTCCCATAAGATCACCTGGCGGAGTATTGACTCTAGGGGTTTTTGATGTCTACCAAGTCATTCAAGAGGCGAGTGGCACTCGTGGAGCACGTAGTGCATCCTGAAGGGCACGCCGCGCAAGAAAAATGGAAAAGAGGTGAGTCGCACCCTTGGAGCACGTGGTGCATCCTGAAGGGCACGTCGTGCAAGAAAAATGGAAAAGAGGTGAGTGACACCCTTGGAGAACGTAGTGTGTCGTGAAGGGCACGTCGTGTAAGGGAAACAAAATGAGGTGAGTGGCACCCTTGGAGCACCTAGTGCGTCCTGAAGGGCACGTCGCCTTGTTAACTAATACATGAATAAACCTAGATGGCCTTAGAATGAATAATGTGATAAGAAAGATTTAAAAACAATTTCCCTAATAAAATGTCGCCCAGCCTCAGAAATTAAAATCTAGGTCTAAAGTAATACTTGTGGTAAAAAAATAAAAATAAAAATAATCATCATTAAACATGTGACAAAAGGGGGGTAAGAAACTCGATTAAATTATTAAAATCAAATTATTGAGGGATTTAAAATTTTAAAAAGGGAATTGATTGTTTGTCTACATATGCTAATTAAAATTTTTAACTAAAAAGAAAAAGGGGAAAAGTGTAAAGTCTACACTTTCTAATTTGAGTTTTAGATAAAAAGGGAAAGAGGGAAATTTAAAAGAATTAGGAAACTAAGGGAAAAAGGGGGAAACATAAAGAGAAAGGGAAACATAAGGAAAAAGAAAAATGACTAACTTAGCAAGGAATCTTGCCTTTAAGAACTTTATAAATTGAACTCAACTAGTAAATTAGTAAAGGGGTAAGTCATTAAAACGTGTAAGGGAATATGGGGACACCTAGGAGCGATTCTAGGAATTCTTTTAGGTGGGTGAGGGAAATAGGAGTAATATAATAATTAATGAAATTAAATTCTGGTGCAATGAAGGCGATGGGTGACACATGTACGGGGAGGATTTTTTTGAATTAATTTATTGAACATTAAATTAAATGGGAAATTGGGAAAGAAAGGACTTAGAAACTCTATATAAAGGAGGGAGGAGGAGGAGGATCGATCTCTTCTCAAATGCATAATGTTACGTTGCATAATTTTTGACTTGACTGACTTATCTTGTGGGAGTTGGGATACCCAGCTCGGGTACGAGTGGTAGCTCGACCTTTCAAGGCGAGCTGGTTGCTAGTTGTTCTTAGGTTTAGTGTGCATGGCCCCTTTGCAGCTCAGGGGCTAAGGGGGAAGAAGAGTACCCCTAGCGTTGGATAGGAGGTACCGGTGAAGTCACATCGGTTGGCAAGAAGGAGATGGACGAAGCGTGTGAGACAACGACTCAGAGCTGTCACTTTGGGATACAATACACGTGCTTTTATTTTGGCAAGGTAGATTAGTATTGATATTGCGCTTTCATTTCTGTACTTTTAACTGTGTAAAGAAGGTGTTTGACTTATCATTTTAATCGAGAACTTAAATTCCCCATAGCCTTAAGGTCGTTGATTGATTTGATTCTCTTGGCATTCAATATCGGAATGTTGTGACTGTCCTATTGGTTTTATTGATTTGTTGTGAAGAGTTGTGCTTTTTACTTTGTCCTCATCCCTAGTTCATGAGTCAACGCCTGAGCAGTCGACAAAGAGTTGGATCGACGGTCGTCACTTCGGTATTAATAGACCTATAGATCCTAATGCCCTTCTTTTCTGTGCGTGGATGATGAGCGAAGGATGTTCTTCCCAGCCATCTACCCTTACTATCTTTGCATTGATTGATTCATGGTTGAACAATTGGTATTGCGCTTCCTTGTGTATGTTTAACTACTGCGTTTGATTGTTTCTTGCTGTGACCTTCTACTTCCTTTGTTTTTCTTCCTAGAGTCATTGCCTGCATTTGTTTTAACCTTGGAATGACAATGAATTTACCCTTTAATGGAAGCGAATTCACACCTTGAATGACTGTGTTTTATAAGTGCGAATTCTTTTTATAATTGCATTGTGACAACATTTTATAATTGCGAATTCATTTTTATGGGAATGATTGTGTTTATAATTTTGTATTCCTTTTTGTAATCGCATTGTGACTGTATGACTGTGTTTTATGACCATGTGTCTGTGTTTTAACTAGTGATAGCATTTTTTTTTTTCTAATGGTTGTGTTTTAGGGGTAACTGCGTTTTTATTCAATAAATGACTACGTGTGAGGGCGTTTTTAGATCTGTGTTGGCAACGATTAATGTGTAATGGACAGTAGAGAATTTAGGGTGTTGATAGATAGTAAGGAAATTAATTGTTTGCATTTTTATTAGAGAGGACATCATATTGTTCCAGTTTGACAATGAATTATGTTGAATATTTGATAACAATTTATATGCATTGTGTAATGATTTTTTTGTCCAGAGAACGAATGATTTCAGTTTTACATAGTCAGGGTGCATTCAACTTGAGTACTCAACGATGTCTACCCAACATTTTCCTTAAATGATTGTTGATAGATATCCTGTTGTTGACATCCATTATTATTTAGGTAGCAATGCTTATGGGACAACATTCATAATGACAACGAATTCATATGTGTGGGAATGCCAATGTTTTGTACAAACAACGATTCGGTATAATTATATAGCTCTCCTCTTGCTGTATCACATTTAAAAAAAAAAAAAACAATTTACTGTAAAAACGTCTTTTTCCTCACGCTTGGTCGTGTATCCTATGGCTCCCATCTTGCTGTATAAAGTTATATTTACAGAATATTAACCATCAGGTTAAAATTCGATTTTTGTTTCTAATTATTATTTTTGAATAAGAATAGAATAACTGGGGGCTTTGATTTCCATGAGTCCGTAATGGCAGGGCTTCTCCAGCCTCTCTTCATCTTCATCCTCGAAGAATTGATTCCTTGCAAACATTGCCATCCTTGATTCTTGTATTCAAAATGGAATGTACAAATGCTCCAGATATTCTGAGAGGAAATCTAAAACTTAAATTATATTCTCAGTATTTAGGTAGTCGTTATAGAGGTGAGGTTAAACATTTGAGAGGGAAGGGAGGAGAGTCTGGTGACTTTCAAAAATGTCGAAGTTTTGATGCTTGTCATCCTTGACCACGTATCATCTAAATCTTGTATAAAAAGCTGTGGCCTTTTCCCGATTGGGTTTTACCGGAAACTGGTGGTTTATTTTTTTCGCTCAAAATCTTCAGATCTTGGTTGTCGGTTGTACAAGAAATTTTAATAATGTGTAAAAAGAATATCAAAATTTTAACAATGTTTCAAAAATCTTGAGAATGAAGTTTTATATAACTCATCTGTTATATTCATACTTGTTTCTAAGGAACACCATTTAATCGTATAGATCCTTTTAAACCTTACTTTTTTATATTTTACCCAGATTGGTCGACTAAATACAAATAGTTGATAAAAGAAATAAAAAAAAAAGGAGAGAAAATAAAAACTTATTTATCTCTATTTTTACGAAAGGGTTGATTATTGTAGTATTTTAATGCATCCCCGAAGGAAATAGTCCTTGGACTTCCTAACATTACATAAAAGGAGTTTTAAGTGAAACTTGTGAGTGCAAATTCTACCTAATTATTATAATCTTAAAATTGTTAAAAGAAGCAATGTAAAAGAAGTAACGGTACCCGCACCAAGACAAGAGCTCCTAAGAGTCTTGTTAATGAGGAGAATTAGGATAATTAAGAGAAGTTTGGCCTTATGTTTTAATAATAATGATTCAAGAAGTTTCACTAATTTCCATGAGGATTCACTTACATTGATGTATGCATTAATCTACTGAATAATTCAACATGTTACAAACCAATTTCATTCTAGTCAACCACCAAAAACACTCAACCAATAGAGTAGTCAGAATTGAATCATTCAATGTCCTATGGTGTAGGCGGCCATTAAGGCTTTGTGTAATGCAACACAGATTATACATAGCGTGGACATTAAAAATTGACGAGCGAATAAATTAATCTTAGATTAAAGAATAGGGACATGGAACTGAACCCAGAGTGCTAATGGAATTTTGCAAAGGAAAATCAAACCATCGACTATTGAAATAAAAAGGAAAACAATTGGCATTGAAAAAAAACTTTTAATAGAACCAGAATGCACCTTGATTCTTGTTAGCTAATGTTGATAAAACTTAAAAGAAAAAAAATAAAATTTTCTCTTGATATGCGTCGCACATGGTCTTAACGATAGGGGACTTTACATATGGTATCAGAGCTGGTTTAACCCTGCGACTGTGGATCTCCATGTTTCCACTGCAGTAAACCCTTGAGTTTGACCTAGCTCTAACTAAAACATTTAACGTGTTCATGTGGTGATATCGATTAGAGGACGCCACAGAGGTTCACGGCGTGGTGTCGTGGAGGGAGGTGTGACACCTCTAGAAGTGTCGTGCCCTTAGAGTCTAACACCCAAGGGGAGGAACAAGTCCTTGGGATGGATCCGATTGTTATAATGGATGATGATGGCCTGACAAGGTCCTTCCAGAATTTGTCAGAGGCCTTGATTCACCATCTATACTAAAATGAGGACAGGATGCCTGTACCCTTGAGGGTCCAAAACGTGCCCTAGCCAGTATCGTTAGCTTTCACCACGAATTCGAGAATGTAAAATATTCCGAGTTATTTGGTGCCCATACGATGCTGCAGTTGAGGCATGGTTGGAGAAAATGGCGACGTTCTTATCACTTTGCGACTATACCTCCAACTTGAAGGTTTGCATGACGGTCTTTCAGCTGAAGGGGAGTGCTCTTCTATGGTGGAGGACGCTCCTTCCGCATTTGAACATGGTCGTCAAAGACACGTCATGGAAACTGTTTGAGGAATGGTTATAGGAGAGGTATCTTTCTAAGGAATTCGTTGAGCATCAACTCAATGAGTTCAATGCCTTGCGCCAAGGTGACCATACGGTGCCCCAGTACAAGGCCCATTTGGAGATGCTTTGGTATGCTCCACACCAAATTACAGAGAACTTAAGGTCAACAAGTTCGTGTTGGCCTTAGTGTTAGGATTCAACTTCTACTTTAGGTACCAAGAATACGAGACCGAAGAAAGTGTGTTGGAATGTGAGGAGTCACATTTCCAACGCGACTGCCAAGTGAAGAGGAATAGAGCATCTGGATCAGCCGGACCCACTACCATGAGATACTTAGGCAAGGCCCATCAGATTCATGCAGTGGTGAATAACTACCAGGTAGATCACTAGTCGGCTGTGCTCGAGACGTCAGGTACCGTCGCTAACCAGACCCTTAGTATTTTGATAGATCTCGGTGCTACCAAGAGTTCATTTTTGGTACAACACTAAAAAGGATTAAGGTAAAGGTAGTCGAACATGATGAGTTTATATTTGTAGAGATGCTTCGGGAGCCAAACAAAAGGTTAGAGGAAATTTTACGATCTGTATCCTTAACCTGGGATAGTTTGTCACCAGGGCGGACCTGTACGTCATGATCTTAGGATCTTATGACGTTGTGATCTGTATGGACTGGTTGGAATCACATGAGGTGATACTCAATTGTAATACAAAACAATTGAGCTTGGTCGATGATGAGGGACAAAGACGCGTGATTGTAGGTCAACCAGGGAGTTTCCCTGAGGTTCATTTCTTCCTTACAGCTATGGAAGAGCATGTGAAAGGGATGTAAGCTTTATGTGATCCTTGTGTTAAACGAAAAGGGAGTAGCGGAAGGTCTAGAACACCTTCCGATGGTGAGAGAGTTTGCAGACATATTTCTGAAGGAGTTACCTGGGATGTCGTCGGAGAGGGAATTGGAGTTTACCATAGACCTAAAACCGGGGATTGAACGAATAGCGAGAACACCTTATCGTATGTTGACCCTAGAGTTACAGGAGTTGAGAATGAAACTGAAGGAGTTGCTGGACCTGGGACTTATATGTCCTAGTGTGTCACCATGGGGTGCGCCTGCTATTTTTATACGAAATAAGGATGGGTTGTGGAGACTTTGCATTGACTACCGTCAATTGAACAAGGCAACGATCAAGAATCAATATCTGTTGCCGAGGATTGATGATATGTTCGATCATATGAAGGGTGTGACAATGTTTTCAAATATCGATTTGCGATCAGGGTATCACTAGTTACAGATCAAGGAGGATTATGTCCCTAAGACCACCTTTAAGACAAGGTTTGGACATTACGAGTTTACTATTTTACCGTTTTGACTGGAAAACGCCCCAGGGGTATTTATGAGTTTAATGAATGAGGTGTTCCACGAGTACTTGGACAAGTTCGTCCAAGTGTTCATTGCCGATATTTTGATTTACTCTTGGACGATGGAGGAGCATGCCGAGAACTTGCGCTTGGTACTACAGTGTCTGCGAGAGAACAAATTGTATGGGAAATTGTCCAAATGCTCGTTTTATCAATAAAATAATCACCACTTAGGGCATGTCATCTCCGACGAAGGTATTTCCGTGGACCCAACAAAGGTCGAGGTATTATGGAATGGCCTGTGCTGACGAATGTCCCTGAAGTGCGTAGCTTCATGGGTTTAGCAGGATACTATCGACGGTTCGTCGAGGGATTTTTGAAGATAGAAAATTCGATTACGGAATTGCAGAAGAAGAACAAGAAGTTGGTTGGGACCGAGAAATGCGTGGAGGCATTTTGGAGGCTCAAGGAGATGTTGACAACAACATCGGTACTAAAGGTCCTTAACATGGACGCAGGCTTCTTGGTATGCACTGACACATCTAAGGAAGGCTTAGGCGAAGTCTTGATCAAGACGATCGAGTGATCGCTTACATCTCGAGGAAAATGAAAAAGGCATGAGGATAACTATGACGCACAATTTGGAGTTGTTAGCCATTGTATATGCCTTGAAGGTCTGGAGACACTACCTTGTTGGACGGAATTTTGAACTAAAAATGGACCACAATGGACTACAACACATCTTTACGCAAAACAACCTGAATGCGCGACACCGACGTTGGCCAAAATTGCTTAGCGAGTACGATTTCAAGATTGATTACATAAAGGGAACATTTAACCAAGTGGCGGATGCATGGAGTCGGAGACCTCGCATCTTTTCGGTGTTTCCTCTTAAGACAAATCTATGTGAAAATATTCTAACTTTACAACGCGATGATGACTGGTACAAAGAGGTCAAGGATTTTATCGAAAAAAACACAATGATGGTACCAAGATTTGGTGGAATTACGTTTGACGACGATAGATTATTGAGGTTTAAAAATCAGATTTACGTACCACCGAACGACGAGTTGAGGAGTTTGATCCTAAACAAGGCTCACATAGCGTTGTACATGGATCACTCGAGGGTCACGAAGATGAGGGCAGACCTTAAAACCTTATTCTTCTGGAAATGAATGAAGGAAGACATAGTCAACTATGTGGCAATATGTCTAGAATGTCAGGAGGTAAAGGTTGAACATAGACATCCAACAAGATTACTATAGCCACATGCTATTCTGGAATCAAAATGGGAGGTCATTTCAATGGATTTCATTGTTGGATTGCCACTGACGACAAGGAGACACGACTCGATTTTTGTGGTAATTGAAACTCTGATGAAGAGTTCTCATTTTATTCCTGTGCGTACGACGTATCAGGCACCTGACATGGCTAGAGTTTTCTTCAGTGAGATTGTGAGGCTGCATGGCGTGCCTAAGAGGATTATATCTGATCGAGGATCGATGTTTACTGGATGATTTTCGACTAGTTTCCAAGAGGCCCTGGGAACCCAACTTAACTTTAGTACTGCGTATCACCCGGAGACAGACGGGTAGACTGAACGAAAAAACCAAACTTGGAAAACATGTTGCGCATGTACGTGATGGACCAACAAAAGCGTTGGGAAGAATTCTTGCCATTGATAGAATTCACATATAACAATTGTTACCAAAGCACCATTAAGCTGTCGCCTTTCGAGTTTCTTTACAATGAGAGACTATGTCTGGCGCCTTTGAGTTGGGATTGAATTGAGGATAGGGTCCTGGTGGGACGAAAAGCGATCCAAGAAATGGAATATCAAATGAAAATAATAAGACAAAGGATCAAAGAAGCGCATAATCAACAGAAGAGTTATGCCGATGCGCATCGTGTTGACCATCGTTACGAAGTTGGTGATCGAGTCTTCTTGCGGGTAAAACTACATAAGATTTTGATCAATTTTGGAAAGGGATCTAAACTCTCTCCTAGGTTCATGGGACCTTTCAATATTGTGGAGAGAAAGGGGCCCGTGGCCTATTAACTAGCCTTGCCTGATTCTTTGAGGCATATGCACGATGTCTTTCACGTATTTGTTTTGAGACATTATATTAGTGATCCTACACATGTTATTGACATGAGTTCCTTGCAGGTATCAGACGAGGGAGCGCTCATGGTTGAGCCAATCTGCATCCTGGATCATCGCATTCGACAACTACGATGTCGAACAGTAGATCAGGTCAAGGTCTAGTGGGACAACTATAGTCCACACTCAACGACCTGGGAGGATGCATATGATATGCGCCAATAGTTTCATTTTTGTTTGATAGATAGACTTATGATACTATAATACACATTATTTCAACACTTATATACTGTGAAACTTTGGGACAAAGTTTAGACCAAGAGGGGGTGTATGTAACATCCCACTCTTGCGCGCATTGAGCGAACTCATTCTTTGAGGACACTTGCTTGCAAGTGATCCAGATTATTATACTATTGGGCATTTGATTAAGATTATGAGGCGTTATGGATATGGTGACATGTTATTTTGCTATATTGACATAGACAGGTGCTATTGACTCAGTTCTCCTAAGTGTGCTAGATTTTTTACCTCGAGGATGTAGAGGCATCGATGAAACCCTTGGACTCCGGATCGAGTAAGGAATGTACTATTGGGGTTTGACTGTGTATATATGACATATGTGCATCTGATTAGATGTTATGATTATGGATTTTATTCTAACATGATTCCTTGATGATGCAGGATGACGATAGCTTTCCGACCAGACTCACATGAGGAGTAGAGGGGTCACACATGACTACTAGAGATGTTGAGGAAGAGGTGTGGACAATAGCCCTTCCACAACCTACTAGCACTCTCGCCATGGATCGAACTGTAGGTTAATGATTACCTAGTTCGAGAAGACCCACGATGCCATGAGGGAAGATTGCGATAGTCGCTCACGATGATTCTAAGGGGAGCGTAATAAGGCAGGGGCCTTATTCCTTAGAGGCCCTTAGTCTCCTACAATATCCCCTGGAGGAGTATTGACTCCAGGGGTTTTTTATGACTACCAAGTCAGTCAAGATGGGAGTGGCACCCTTGGAGAACATAGTGTGTCTTGAAGGGCATGTCGCACAATAAAAATGAAAAAGGGGCGAGTGACACCCTTGGAGCACGTAGTGCGTCCTGAAGGGCAGATTGCATAAGAAAAATGGAAAAGAGGCGAGTGGCACCCTTGGAGCACGTAGTGCGTCCTGAAGGGCACATCATGCAAGGGAAACAAAATGAGGAGAGTCCCACCCTTGGAGCACCTAGTGCGTCCTAAAGGGCACGTCGCCTTGTTAACTAATAAGTGAATAAACCTAGATGGCCTTAGAACGAATAATGTGATAAGAAATATTTAAAAACAATTTCCCTAATAAAATGTCGCCCAGCCTCGGAAATTAAAATCTAGGTATAAAGTAATACTTGTGGTAAAATAATAATAATAATAATAATAATCATTAAACATGTGACAAAAAGGGGGTAAGAAACTCGATTAAATTATTAAAATCAAATTATTGAGGGATTCAAAATTTTAAAAAGGGAATTGATTGTTTGTCTACATATGCTAATTAAAATTTTTAACTAAAAAGAAAAAGGGGAAAAAGGGTAAATTCTACACTTGCTAATTTGAGTTTTAGATAAAAAGGGAAATAGGGAAATTTAAAAGAATTAGGAAACTAAGGGAAAAAGGGGGAAACATAAAGAGAAAGAGAAACATAAGGAAAGAGAAGAATGACTAACTTAGCAAGAAATCTTGCCTTTAAGAAATTTAAAAATTGAACTCAACTAGTAAATTAGTAAAGGGGTAAGTCATTAAAATGTGTAAGGGAATATGGGGACACCTAGGAGCGATTCTAGGAATGCTTTTAGGTGGGTGAGAGAAATAGGAGTAATTAAATAATTAATGAAATTAAATTCTGGTGCAACGAAGGGGATGGGTGACACATGTACGGGGAAGATTTTTCTGAATTAATTTATTGAACATTAAATTAAATGGGAAATTGGGAAAGAAAGGACTTAGAAACTCTATATAAAGGAGGGAGGAGGAGGAGGATGGATCTCTTCTCGGATGCGTAACATTACACTACAAATTTTTTTAATTGACTGACTTATCTTGTGGGAGTTGGGATACCCAGCTCGGGTACGAGTGGTAGCTCGACCTTTTGAGGCGAGCTGGTTGCTAGTTGTTCTTAGGTTTAGTGTGCATGGCCCCTTTGCAGCTCGGGGGGCTAAGGGGGAAGAAGAGTACCCCTAGCATTGGCTGGGAGGTACTAGTGAAGTCACATCAGTCGGTAAGCAGGAGCTGGACGAAGTGCGTGGGACAACGAATCGGAGTTGTCACCTTGGGATACGGTACGTGTGATTTTATTTTGGCATGGTAGATTAGTATTGAGCTCGCACTTTCATTTATGTACTTTTAACTATGTAAAGAAGGTGTTTGACTTAACATTTTAATCGAAAACTTAAATTCCCCATAGCCTTAAGCTCACTTCTTGACTTGATTCCCTTGGCATTCGATCCCGAAATGTTGTGACTGTCCTATTGGTTTTATTGATTTGTTGTGAAGAGTTGTGATTTTTACTTCGTCATCATCCCTAGTTCATCAGTCCACGCCTGAGAAGTCGGTCAAGAGCTGGATCGACGGTCGTCACTTTAGTGTTCATAGACCTATAGATCCTAATGCCCTTCTTTTCTGTGCGTGGATGATGAGCGAAGGATGTTCTCCCCAACCATCTACCCTTATTATCTCTATATTGATTGATTCATGGTTGAACAATTGGTCTTGCACTTCCTTGTGTATGTTTAACTCTTGCGTTTGTTTGTTTCTTGCTGCGACCTTCTACTGCCTTCATTGTTCTTCCTGGAGTCATCGCCTACATTTATTTTAACCTTGTTATGAAAACGAATTTACCCTTTTAATGGAAGTGAATTCACACCTTGAATGCCTGCGTTTTATAAGTGCAAATTCTTTTTATAATTGCATTATTACAACCTTTTATAATTGCGAATTCATTTTTATGGGAATGACTGTGTTTATGATTTTGTATTCCTTTTTGTAATCGCATTGTGATGGTATGACTGTGTTTTATGACCATGTGTCTGTTTTTTAACTAGTGATAGCGTTTTTTTTCTAATGGCTGCGTTTTAGGGGTAACTGTGTTTTTATCTAATAAATGACTACGTGGGAGGGCGTTTTTAGATCTGTGTTGGCATTGATTAATGTGTAAAGGACAATAGCGAATTTAGGGTGTTGATAGACAACATGGAAATTAACTATTTACATTGTTTATTAGAGAGTGCATCATATTGTGCCAGTTTGACAGTGAATTATGTTGAATCTTTGACAACAATTTATATGCACTGTGTAACGATTTTGTTGTCCAGAGAATGAATGATTTCAGTTTTACACAGTCAGGGTACATTCGCCTTGAGTACTCAGTGATGTCTACCCAACATTTTCCTTAAATGATTGTTGATAGATAGCCTGTTATTGACAACCATTATTATTTAGGTAGCAATGCTTATGGGACACCATTTATAATGACAACAAATTCATCTGTGTGGGAATGACAATGTTTTGTACAAACAACGATTCAGTATAATTATATAGCTCTCCTCTTGCTGTATCACATTTAAAAATAAAATAAAAAATAAAAACGATTTACTGTAAAAACGTCTTTTTCCTCATGCTTGGTCGTGTATCCTATGGCTCTCATCTTGTTGTATAAAGTTATATTTACTCAAGATTAATCATCAGGTTAAAATTCGATTTTTGTTTCTAATTTTTTTTTTGAATAAGAATAGAATAACTGGGGGCTCTAATTTCTGTGAGTCCATAATGGCGAGGCTTATCTGTCCTCTCTTCATATTCAGCCTCGAAGAATTGCTTCATTGCAAACATTTCCATCCTTGATTCTTGTATTCAAACTGGAATGTACAAATGCTCCATATATTCTGAGAGGAAATCGAAAACTTAAATTCTATTCTCAGTCTTTAGGTAGTCGTTATAGAGGCGAGGTTAAACATTTGAGAGGGAAGGGAGGAGAGTCTGGTGACTTTCAGAAACGCCGAAGTTTTGATGCTTGTCATCCTTGACCACGTATCATCTAAATATTGTATAAAAAGCTGTGGTCTTTTCCTGATTGGGTTTTACCGAAAACTGTTGGTTTATTTTTTTTGCTCAAAATCTTCAGATTTCGGTTGTCGGTTATACAGGAAATTTTAATAATGTGTAAAAAGAATATCAAAATTTTAACAATGTTTCAAAAATCTTGAGAATAAAGTTTTATATAACTCATCCGTTATAATCATACTTGTTTCTAAGGAATACCATTTAATCGTATAGATCCTTTTAAACCTTACTCTTTTATATTTTACCCAGATTGGTCAACTAAATACAAATAGTTGATAAAAGAAATAAAAAAAGGAGAGAAAATACAAACATTTTTATCTCTATTTTGACGAAACAGTTGATTACTGTAGTTACATTTGAATGCATCCCCGAAGGACATAGTCCTTGTACTTCCTAGCATTACATAAAAGGGGGTTTAAGTGAAACTTGTGAGTGCAAATTCTGCCTAATTATTATAATCTTAAAATTGTTAAAAGAAGCAATGTAAAAGAAGTAACGATACCTGCACCAAGGCAAGAGCTCCTAAGAGTCTTGTTAATGAGGAAAATTAGGATAATTAAGCGAAGTTTGGCCTTATGTTTTAATAATAATGATTCAAGAAGTTTCACTAATTTCCATGAGAATTCACTTACATTGATGTATGCATTAATGTACCAAATAGTTCAACATGTTACAAACCAATTTCATTCTAGTCAACCACCAAAAACACTCAACCAATAGAGTAGTTGACATTGAATCATTCAGTTTCCTATGGTGTAGGCGACCATTAAGGCTTTGTGTAAGGCAACACAGATTATACATAGCGTGGACATTAAAAATTGACGAGCGAATAAATTAATCTTAGATTAAAGAATAGAGACATGGAACTGAACCCAAAGTGCTAATGGAGTTTTGCAAAGGAAAATCAAACCATCGACTATTGAAATAAAAAGGAAAACAGTTGGCATTGAAACAAAACTTTTAACATAACTGGAATGCACCTTGATTCTTGTTAGCTAATGTTGATAAAACTTAAAAGATTTTTTTTTTCTCTTGATATGCATCACATGTGGTCGTAACGATAGGGGACTTTACATATGGTATCAGAGCCGGTTCAACCCTGCGACTATGAATCACCATGTTTTCACTGCAGTAAACCCTTGAGTTTGACCTAGTGCTAACTAAAAACTTTAACGTGTTCATGTGGTGATATCGATTAGAGGAAATCACAAAGTTTCATGATGTGGTGTCGTGGAAGGAGGTGCGATGCCTCCAGAAGTGTTGTTCCCTCGAAGTCTAACCCCCAAGGGGAGGAACAAGTCCTTGAGCTGGATCCGATTGTTATAATGAATGATGATGGTCTGACAAGGTCCTTCCAGAGTTTGTCAGAGGCCTTGATTCACTATCCGTACTGGCATGAGGCCAGGACACCTTTACCCCTGAGGGTCCACAACGCGCCCCAGCCAGTACCATTAACTTTCACCGTGAACTCGTGAAGGTAAAATCTTCCGAGTTCTTTGGTGCTCGAACGACGTTGCAGTTGAGGCATGGTTGGAGAACATGGTGACGTGCTTAGCACTTCGTGACTATACCTTCAACTTGAAGGTATTCATGGCGGTCTTTCAACTGAAAGGGAGTGCTATTCTATGGTGGAAGATGCTCTTGTTGCATTTGAACATGCTCGTTGAAGACACGTCATGGAAACTGTTCGAGGAATGGTTATAGGAGAGGTATCTTTATAAGAAATTCGTTGAGCATCAACTCAACGAGTTCAACGCCTTGCGACAGGGAGACCATACGGTGCCCCAGTACGAGGCTCGTTTAGAGATGCTTCAATATGTTCTGCACCAAATTATAGATAACTTAAGGTCAACAAGTTTGTGTTGGCCTTAGTGTTAGGATTCAAATTCTACTTCAGGTACCAGGAATACCAGACCGAAGAAAGTGTGTTGGAATGTGGGGAGTCACATTTCAAGCATGATTGCTGAGTGAAGAGGAATAGAGCATCTGGATTACCCGAACCCACTACCGTGGGAGACTTGGGCAAGGCCCATCAGATTCATGCAGCGGTGAATAACTGTCAGGCAGAGCACCAGTCGAATGTGCTCGATACGTCAGGTACCGTTGCTGACCAGACCCTTAGTATTTTGATAGATCCCAGTGCTACTGAGACTTCATTTCTGGTACAAGGCTAAAAAGGATTAAGGTAAAGGCAGTCGAACAGGATGAGTTTAGCTTTGTAGAGATGGCTTCGGTAGCCAAAAATAAGGTTGGAGTAAAGGTTATTAGCTGTACCCTTAACCTGGGAGATTTTGTCACCAGGGTGGACCTATACGTCATGATATTAGGATATTATGACGTCGTGATCGGTATGGACTGGTTGGAATCACATGAGGCGATACTCAACTTTAAGAAAAAATGGTTGAGCTTGGTTGATGATGAGGGACATAGACACGTGATTGTAGTTCAACCAGGGAGTTTCCCTGAGGTTCATTTCTTCCTTGCAGCTACAAAAGATCATGCGCAAGGGATTTAAGCTTTATATGATCCTTGCGTTAAACGAAAAGGGAGTAGCGGAAGGTCTAGAACACCTTCCGATGGTGAGAGAGTTTGCAGACGTATTTCCGAAGGAGTTACCTGGGATGATGTTGGAGAGGGAATTGGATTTTACCATAGACCAAAAACTGGGGACTGAACCAATAGCGAGAACGCCTTATCGTATGTCGACCCCGGAGTTGGATTGAACTAGTAGCGAGAATGCCTTATCGTATGTCGACCCCGCAGTTGGACTGAACCAATAGCGAGAACTTTGTCGAGAATTACACATTTTATTCTTAGAGAGATATACAGAGCGAGTACTATCATTATGACTGAATATTTTAAGTGTGGTGCCCCCCCCCCCACATATATATATATATATATATATATATATATATTATCATGGACTGAAATTAAAGTTTTACTGATGGATGACTTGAGTGCATAGTTTTCTATATTCATTCATGTCTTGTATAGACATGCACAAGTGAGCATTGATGGTAGGGATAACACTCCAAAATCACACAATGTGATCAAGGATTACTAATTTTATGTCACTGATAATCGTGATCATGACACATGGTTTGTTCAACATTACTTTGGGTGATCTATGGATCATTCAAACAGAATGGTGTAGCATTTAAAGAGCACTAAATTTGGTTTGATGGGTGTGGGGGTAGTTCTAATCAACACACTCTTTTTATTGGTTGAGTTAACTTTGTAAGGAGACAAAAGTTCAACATACATGGAGTTTTTTTGAGAAAGGGCATGGAAAGGGTGAACATAACGACATGGGTGCTTATGTGAAACAAACACTCAAGAGATACCAAATGATCCATGATGTAGTTCAATTCAAATCGTATGTTAAAGTAGTTCACTAGTAAAAATTTTATTTAGTGCATGAAGGTCATGAATAGGTGAGGCCAATGCACATGGAAGAATATTCTATAACGTGAAAATTGAATCTCAAATTTTCAACATACTTTGAAACACATGCTTATGCTTAGTAGAAAAAATATATTTTATATTTAATATGATACAAGTTCTTTTGGAATATTTCATTTGGTGATGTTAATATATCCATGCCTCAGTATTTTATAACTATAATTGGTACAAGAGAATTACACTCTCTTAAGAGTAAAGACATGGGTGGTATCTTTGTCATAGAGACAAGAAAATATGCATGCTTTTGTGAATTTTGCGTTGATTCATAGAGATCATGTGTACTTGATGGATGTGAAAATGATGGATATGTGAAACAATGGAAATGTGTACCTCTTAATCTAAAGGGGCCACATCCAATACCAACATGACAAGAAATCTACGTTGAAGAGACTGTTGTTTCAATGGATCATAATCAAGTTTTTGATGTTGTTAGGGAAGCTACGTGACTTCATTAATGGACTCATTATAGATTAATGGTGTTTTTATTTGGCCTCTTCAACTTAATGTTCAAAACTTTTAAACTTGAACAAATGTATATTGATTAATATTTTGAGTTGTGGCTATAGGAGATGGATTGGTCATGATTGCACCATAGGGAAATGAAGAGAATGTGGCCTACTATTTGATGTGATGCACACAAATAAAAAGTAAGTTGGTTTGGCCATATTGGGATGGATATTACACATACCATATTAGCAACATGGTTTTCATGGGTCACTTTTTTGAAAAAGTGAAAAAAATGGGGTGATTATATTACGTATAGAAATTTTATGCCTAAATATGTATTTTCCAATACAATTATTTGTTGATGGAAACTTGGATACAACTCATGGAAATCAAAGTGAAGAGTGGTGAAATAAGGAGACAGAAGATGGTGGAAGCTAAACGTAAATGTATTATGGAGACTTACATTCCTATAGTATAGCTACTGCAGTAAAGTATGGGCTTTGAGGTTGACCTAGTTGGTGCATTAACTTTTTTTGCCATTACTTTGTGACTGAGGAAATAAAAGCATCCCCTATTTTAGAATCAAATTAGTTTCTTATAATATTTGAGAATTTTAATTTTGTATTTTTCTTCCATTTTAATGGTTGTGCATTCTAATAACATATGTCCTATAATTATGTATTAGATATGGTTTATTTATTTCATTAATTAAATAGATAGTAATCTAGTGAAAATAAATTGTGTTAGAGCATTATGAAAAAACAAGGTGGTGAAATCCCTAGAATATGAAGCTTTAATTATTGATATATTCTTTTGTTTCACCAAAGCCCATTTACTTTTTTCACATCCATATGTGAACTCATCCTTATGTACTTAATTGGATTCCACTCTGGAATTTAGGTGGTCTAACTCTTTATCTACATATTAGATGGAATTTAAAAAATGTAAAATAATAAAGAAACATTTAAAAATATGTGATGTTGAAATGAGGGATTGCAACAAGGTTTTCTCAAAATATTATCACATATTTTGCAAGTCATTAAAATTAATGGTTGGAATAATAGATTGAATGAGAATGAAAAACTTATAGACATATAAATGGATGCTTTGAAATGAGAGAAGGGAAAGCACAATAAATTGAAATTTTAAAATAGTAAAAATAAGGTGGTAACAACACTAATTTTTTTTTAAGAATTATGTTAAAAAAAAAGAAGAATATGTATTTTATTGCTTATTAAAAAATTGATATATGCATTTTTAGTTAGGTGGGTTAGCTTAAGTAGTTAGGTGATCTGAGATTCATGCAAGAGGTTTTGGGTCGATTTTTTGGGTTAGTTTCCTTTGTTGCATGCCACACTTGAGGTCACTTGATTGTCAATAACAAAACTATACATGCACTTTTTTGTGAGACCACAATCTAATTTGGGATGAAAGTACTAAAAACAACCCCAAGATTATCATTGAAAGAGAAAACCAACCTAATCCAAAATGTCTCTACCATATCATAATACAAAATCATTTTTTAACATGTTTGAATAATTCTAATATAATAAAATTGGAACTTAAGTTATTAACATAAGTAGACTATGTCTCAATCACTAAACCATAATTTACCAAACACCACTATAAGAATAGTATAATAACTTTAAAACATTATTCAATTTGTAGTGGGCCTAATGGTTAAGAACATGTGTTTCTCTCTAAGATGTCACAAGTTCAAATCCAAAGGGGGTAGGGTATGTATACTTCCATAGAATTTACCAATCAAATCGTTGAATAAAAAGAGTCCTGATACACCAATTTACCAATTTAGTGTCTAGTTTAACCATGGTCACTCAAATCGAGATCCCTATCAAAATTATACCCCAAATCACCCAAATCATTAAAGTGATTAGGTTGACTTTAAAAACCATAAGTTCAAGAATTTGAACACCAATTTCTCATACATATAAAAGTTATAATGAATGAAAAACAAATAAAGGTAACGAATAAATATAAATAATTTTTTAAATGAAATGAATCAAGTTTACAAGGGATGAAAACGTATTGTGAATACATTTAATAAATAAATGAGATATCTGAAGTATACTAATTGAGTTTTTAATTCTCCTTAATATTAATATTAATAATAATGTAGTAATTATTATTCTTTATATTATTTATGATGATAATAATGTAGTAATTATTATTCTTTATATTATATTATTTATGATGATGAAGAGAATAATATAACAAGGAATGATTTTTTTTTAATTTTCTTATCAATGATAAAAAAAATATAATAATTATTTATAAAATGAATTCAAGAAAAGTGATTGATTATTTATTACAAATTTTATAGAAAACATTAATTTAAAAAAATTCCATAATGTTTATTTATTTTAAAACTTAAAAAACCTAAATTGATAAAGTTTAATTATTCCTAAATAATTTGAAAAATCTTAATTAATTTTACAAATTATGGATTATTATGTTTTGCATTAATTCCTTCTCACTTTCAGCCTCATATATGAGTATGTTTTACATATTAATTTCTTCTATCCACCCTCAAGTTTTATGTTTTACATATTAACTCTCTCTATCCACCTTCAAGTATTATGTTTTGCATATTAACTCCCCCCTCCCCCATCTTCATACTTGAACAATATATGAGGGCGAGGGGTGTTAATATGAAAAACATAATATTATGTTTTGCATATTAACACCCCCAACTCCACCCTCACCCTCATATATTATTATGTTTTGCATATTAACCCACCCCCATAACCACCCTCATATATTACGTTTTTCAGATTAACACCTCCCACCTCCATTCTCACCCACATATTTTATTATATTTTGCATATTAACTCCACCCCCCACCCCCACCCTCATATATTGGTCAAGTATGAGGGTGAGGGTGGGGGGAGTTGATATGCAAAACATAATATTATGTTTTGCATATTAAATCCCCCACCTCCATAATATATTTTGCATATTGACTCCCTCCACCACCACCCTCACCCTCATACTTGACTAATATATGAGAGTGGCGGTGGGGGGGAGTTAATATGAAAAACATAAAGTTATAATGCAAAACATATTATATTTTTCATATTAACTCCCCCTACCCCCACCCTCATACTTGACCAATGTCCATATCATTAATACAATGCTTAGAAAAGGTTTATTACATATATAAGTATTATTAATAAGTTTGAAATTGAACAAAAAGAATAAATATTTTCATGCATTCTAAATTTGATTTCTTGATTGTGTCCCCTAGATGAGGGCATGAGTGTGATTTTATTTGGAAATTTCTTCCATGGGAAGGCTTGAAAGACAATGTTACTGATAGATACTAAGGGCACTTCAAACATGATACATATTTATAATTTTGACATACATTTGAACTATCAATGTCTTAATCGAGATACATTGAATATACATTATTCAGATTATCTAACTTCATGTTTTTTTTATCTAGATCAAAAATGTTATCATTTCTTATCCATATTTCCTAGTAATTCTAGCTTTAGCCTCATTGTGTATATATATATTCTCAATTATTTGAGAACTAAGAGCGAGCTCTCCTAAAACCCTATATTTTTCCTGCGATCTTGACCGCAACTATGGCATAAACCCCTGAGGTGGGCAAGATCATCCTTCCTCTCTCCGATGTTGAAGTCTTTAGGTGACTTGTGACCAATTTGGGAAATACTACAAAATTAGCTTCTACCAACTTTGTTAAAAAATCTGAAGCAACACTTGAAGTTTCACTACCCCCTAACTCTTGCCACATGGATATGAATTTAACTAATAGAGGGATGATAGGGAAGTTCATGGGATCATGATCATCACAAAGAGCACTGGTGATCTACCTTCAAAAGAGTTGGGAACCCTTGATTAGAGGGTAAATGTCACACTTTTTTTGTGGGAGAGGGTTTTATGTGTTTTTATTCGAAAACAAGGAGGACCAGGACCTTATATTTTGCAACAACCCATACTTGTATGGAACTAGAGGTATGTATTTGAACATATGGTCACCTGGATTCAATCCTAAAAATGATATTCCCTTTGCGGTTCCTGTCTAGGTCAGGCTTCCTCACCTTCCATTGCATTAATGGAATGAATCTATTCTTAGATCTGTTGTTAATTATCTTGGGAAGTACATTGATAGTGCAACACCAAAGGACTAGATGCTTGCTTGTTCTCAAGTTTATGTAGAGGTATATATTGAAAAGGGTTTTCTCAAATCCATCCTTTTAACTTTCAAAAATTGGAAATACCTTCAGTGGGCTGACTATGATCAACTCCCATTCAAATTGAAACATTGTCATGAGTATGGTCACTTTGCAAAAAATTGCCCTAAAATAGAGCTACAAGAAGTAGAACATGTGAATTCATAGGAACAATGGAAAACATCCAAAAGGAAAAAGAATGGTAATAGACAATCTCGGTCAATCACACCTTCTAAGTCAAATTCCTCAGGAGCTGCTCCCTCAAACCCTAGTGGACCTTCTCATCCTTCCCATTAAAAAAAATAGTAGATATAGACTTAACCACTAGCAACTTGACAACTCAAGGAAGACGAGATAGAGCACCCATTTCTACAAAAAATAGGTATGTGATCTTTCTCCAAGAAGAATCTAATCCAAATCAAGTAGCCACTCCTTTAAAACCATAAGGAATATTCTCTAGATTTTATTTTCCAAGTGAAAAGAGGTAGACTTTCAAGAAATTCTAGAAACACCATCCACAGATCAAGAAGGGATTCCAAAGAAACCCCTCACTCACTTCATTCATGATTCAAGAATCGATCCCCCAAAATCCATCCCACAAAGTCCAGTAGAAACCAACAATGAAACCGAATAAGCCCTCCCTTAGAAAAGACACCATAAAAATGAAGGAGTAGACCCCACAAAGATAGAAGGGTAACTAAGGCTAAGCATGTTGGACATGGTGTTAGTAATGATTTCATGGTGTTGTCATTGATGTAAAAAGGGGGATAATGTTGGACATGGTGTTATAGAATTGACATTGATGTCAAAGAGGGATAACATGGTCTATAACTCTGTTAAATTCATGTGTGAGCTTGATGCATTCATACTAATGTCCCAGTAAAATCATATGGAATATGTTACTAGCATCCATTCACATAAAACCAATGGAACATAAAAAGAGGTGATGTTTTTGTTCACTCCATGAAGGTATCATTGGAAGACCTTTACAATGGAAGATCAAAAAGAAGTTACTATGTTGTAAATACAAAGAAGAAAGGATCAAATTCTAGTGTTTCAATGAAATGCAATAGATGTCAAGGTTCTGGTATAAAAGTCTCTATTAGACATCTTGGATTTTCACTGATCCAAAAAATACAAAATGTCTGTAAGTTTTGCAGAGGAACAATTTTACCCTTATACAAATTTTGAGCAACTAAAGGTTGCAATCGTTCTCCTTTTAGTATACAGATCAATGCTACGATCATCGCTATAGGTGTGAGAAAAATGAAAGAAATCACTAGGGGTGTCAATGTGATCGTTAGATCACTGTCATCCATTATCAAGGTGAATGAAAGAAAGGCCCAAGATCTTCTCTCAGGGTGTATAAGACTTACTATGAAATTTGTTTCCTCTAAGAAGGTGGATAAACAAGAATTGCCATATTGTGGAGAAAAAACAAACCAGAATCATCGAATTTGGTCAAACCGTCCATTCAACTTGTGATTAAAATTGAATCGTCAATGAACAAGTATAAGCACAATCAGATGACCCTAATATAATATGAGTTTGCAATAACATGAAGGATAAGTGGCAAGGGTGGACGTGAAAATTGTATTATGCAAAATTAAAAAAATTACGTGTCAACGTTAAGGTTCATTGCATTTTGGCTTGGGATTGATTCGATCCCATGTTTCAAATGTGAAATTCATGTGCACCATCCACTCAACGGATGATTAAATCCAAACCATCGATTTGATTGGCACATAAATAATCCTAGACCATCTACTCAACACATGATTAAAAGCCAACTGTCAATTTGATTGAAGCCTAAATGAGCAGTTAGTATTTTCTCTCGGTCACAGGTCAAGGTCATATGGTAAATTTGAAGTTGTGACGGGTAAAATTGTGTGTTGGGATAAATGCTTGGTTATAAGTGTATGGTCACTTGGAGAAAAGAGAATAGCCTTTGGGATAAAGTATAATAACATGCTTGCACCTCATCTTTTAGATATTGGTAACAACCCCTGGTCCTATGGGAAAAGGGGCCATGAGATTAACACCCATCCACGATGACAACACATGAAATGCACTAAAGAGAAAATAAAAGCTCGAATATAATCTTTTGAAGGACCGAGGACGCAATGGAAGTGTGGGGTCCTATTCTTCATATTTAATCAGGTAATTCTGATGACCAAACAAAGGATTGAAAGTCATTTTTGACTTGAAGCTTAGAGAAATTTTCATGCACAATGCTCTTGATGCAAATGCCAGAGAGCATCAAGAAGAACAAAGTTTGCACCATTTTTCAGCAATTGAATAAAGTATGGTACTGTTGAAAGGAAAACATCCTAGTTAACTGGTGCCAATTGAGAATATGATTCTTAATATAATTCTTCATCAAATAGATTTTGAAGAGGGATCAAGGTCACTCTATTACTTAAAAATGATAACAAATGAATAAATCATTTTTTAAAACAACATTATAATTATGAAGATGCACATTGATTAATTTCTCCTTTACAAAGAGACACAATGTTTCAATGTCATACACCTTTTTGAATATTATATAAACAAAAAAGCATGGTGAACGGAAAGTGTCTCAGTGAGCTAATTCAAAAGATCTAAATAGAAGTAGATTCCAATGAATAATTTGAAACCCGAAACATACACATGAAGTGAGGGTGGAAGGGAGGAGCAAGGGAGGATTGGAGTCCTCTACAAGTTGGATCTTGATCTATAAGGAGTTGCATCTTCCTCAAGTTGGTGCTTGAAAATAAAGGATTGGAGTCCTCTACAGGTTGGAGCCTGATCTACAGGGAGTTCCAACTTCCTCAAGTTGGTGAGTTTGAAAACATGGGATTGGTGTTTCCTTGATTAGGTTTTCAAAAGAAGGGATATTGGTGTCTCCTACAAGTTGTAGCTTGTAAAATAAATATAATTTTTATGACCGTTACATTTAAAATTATATGTACTGTACTTTATTGTTGATCAATTGTTATGGTGAATACTTTTAATNNTGAACAACATTTCAACAATTGGTATCAGAGAAGGTTCGTTCACCTTAGTCTAGCCACTGGATGAAGGATTCTGAGAAATCACAATGGATCAACAAGAAGGAATGTCCTCTAACATAGCACAATTGTTCAAAGGAGATGGTTATTCATTTTGGAGTATAAGGATGAGAAGTTATCTAATGGCTCTTGGATGTGATGTTTGGTTATTTTTGGTAGATAGTTACAAAGCACCACCTACTGCACCTTCAAAATTTGCTACAAAGAAACTTTGTAATGATAATTCAAGGGTTGTTAATGCAATTATGGGTCGATTAGAAAACACTGTATTTGTAAAAGTGATGCATTATAAATCAACAAAACAAATTTGGGGTAAAATTCAAATCATATATGAAGGAGATGTCAAATTCAATCAAGCAAAACTTAAAACATACAGAGATCGGTTTGAAGGTCTAAAGATGAAAGAGGAAGAAAACATTCCAGAATATCTTCAAAGAGTGGATGTAATTGCCAATTCAATCAGATCTCCAAGAGAAGATCTAGAAGACAAAATCAATGTTCAAAAAGTGTTGAGATCATTACCAATGAGATATGATTCCAAAGTATCTACCTTGGAAGATTGAGAAAACCTTGATGAGCTTACAATGGATGAACTTCATGGGATTCTTATAGCCCATGAAATGAGAACATGACAAGAAAGGCCATAAAAAAGGGAAACAACCTTTAAAGCCTCAAATGCAACAAAACACCATGAGCATGTACCAAATTAAAATCACTCAGACATATCAGATGAAGAAGAGGCTAACTTTATAGGGAAACTCAAGAAAGGGTTTGAGAAATACAAAGGGATCAAGTTACCGCTCAAATGTTTCAACTGTGGCAAAATTGGGCATTTTTCCTCCAAGTGTCCCTATCCAAAATAGGAGGATAGTGATGATGAATAAACTCATAAACATAAAGAATATAAAAAGGTCAGAACTGGAAATACGAAAAAATTATACAAGAAAAAGAAAAACTTTCACTCCAAAGAAGACAATAGTTCATCTGACATGAGTGAAGTGGATGAGCCAGAGCTTCTATTTATGGGCATAGAAACTCAAATTATTCCCATTGAGGATAATAATGGAAAATATGAAGTTGAATGAGAAGTAGACCTTGAAGAAGAACTTATTACTGCTCTTACAGAACTGAGAAAATATAAAAGGAAGGATAAATCATTAAGAGAACAACTATTAGAATATGAAGAAAAACAAAAATCAAGAGAAAATGAAGTTTGAAAAACCATCAAGGTGATAGAACAACTCATTACTGACTTGAAGACTCAACTCCAAGAAGCCAAAAAAATTGAAGAGGTCATAAGTAAACAACTTAATTAAAAGCAACCAGATTGTGAAAAGCTAGAGGATGAAATCGTTCTTATGAAAAAAGAACTTGAGATAGGAAATAACTAATCAAGATTTGAAAACAGTTCAAAAATCATGAATGATATTCTTAACAATCAAATATCATCAAGCAATAATATGGGACCGAGTTATGATAAAAAAAAATCTAACAAAGGATCTAACTCTACATCTCATGAAACTGATAAAAATCCAAAAGTTATGTAGCTTCCCTTCATAGCTCTTTCAAAAAGGTAGAAAGAAAAATAAACACTGATTCTAATCAACATAAATCCACTCTCCATTCAAAAGAAAATGAATATAGAAGCAGAACAACTACAATAATACCCCCCCAAAAAAGGTATCAACATCTCTTTCTTGGTTATTGCTTCTCTTGCAATAATTTTGGGCATAAAACATTGCATTTTAGATCTTATGGAAAGAACAATCATAGGAGTGTTCAAAGATATAGTTATAAGAACATCAAGCATAATAATAATCAAGGGAATAGAAACTATAATTCACTCTCCATTACTAGATTACAATGTTGAATGCTACAAATGCAACACTTATGGTCACAAAGATAGTGATTGTAGGCTACCAAAGCATACCATGAAGAGTTCCAACATTCAAGAAGAAAAACATAAAAAAACATGGAAAGAAAAGGAGACAGAGTGTAAGATAGCCTTATATGCTAAAAATAAAAGAAGCCAATGGTATGTTGATAGTGGATGTTCAAATCATATGACAAGAGATCAAGACAAATTCCTCAGTCCGAAAAGGAAATAAAAATGAAGGGTTACATTTGGAGATGATGTCTTTGCCAAAATACTTGGAAAGGGTACAATCAGTTTAGGAAAAAATAGAGTTAGAGAAGACAATGTGCTATTAGTTGAAAATTTGAAGCCTAATCTCCTCAGTGTGAGACAAACATGTGATAACGACACATACTCATATTCGACTCTCAAAAATGTGAAATTAGAAAACAAGGTTTAGGAAAATTAGTGGTCATTGCGCTAAGGACACCAAGCAATATATAT
>SNQJ01S0007244.1:153390-232821 GCA_010110895.2 Picea sitchensis | reverse complement strand
TTCGTTTTTATATATAATTTTATTTTTTTTTATATAAATTTGTTTATTTATTTTTTTATTAATTTCAATTGTTTTATTTTTCTTATTTTTTTAGTTTTTAATTTATCAAAGAAAATTAAATTATTGTTTTTCTAAATATTCAAAAATAGTGTTATTTAACTACAATTATTTTCTATGTATTAAAGTAAAGGTAAACAATGTGTTTTTTTTGTTTGTTAATTTGGCCGGACCTGTTGGCATCGGGATTAACCTGTGGCTTGAGCAACCGCGACTCAGGGGCATCTAAGCCGTCAAAATCACCCGGGGATCGCACCCGGCCTGAGCCACACCAACCCTTAACATGGTTGGATTTTTTGTCCCCGCAAGTTTCAAACCGGTGACTTTAACAACATGGAGTGGCTTAACAACACACTCCGTCACCGACTGTCCTACACCTCGGGGACAAGGTAAACAATGTGTTAAAAATGATGTTTTCCACTATATTTTAAAAGTATGGAACCATAAATTAATTAAAGAAACACAATTGTATGAAAAATCTTAGTTTCAAAAAAGTAAATGGTAAAAAATATTTTTAGGATTGAAAGAAGCATGGAAAAATGACTAAAAACACCATTGGAAAAAAATTAGAAAAATGTTAAAAATAGATGAAAAAAAAACATTTAAAAAAATAATGTGGAAACATTATGGATAAGAAAATTTAAAATGTCAAAATACCACCTAAAAAAGGAGGGGGGTGCTACCGGTAGCACCATTTAAAAAAACAGGGTAAAAAATGTGACCCTCCAAAAAACAAGAACTCTGTAGAGTTTTCGTTAAGTTGATAACTATGTTCAATGCCAAAGGGGGAGAATGTTGGAGATGGTGTTGGAATTGATGTCATGGTGTTGTCATTGATGTAAAAAGGGGGAGAATTTTGGACACGGTGTTATGGAATTGGTATTTATGTCAAAGAGGGACAACATGGTCTATAACTTTGTTAACATCATGTGTGAGCTTGATGCATTCATACTAATGTCCCAGTAAAATCCTATGGAATATGTTATTGGAATCCATTCACATAAGAAGCAATGGAATAGACAAAGAGGTGAGGTTGTTGTTCACTTCATGAAGGTATCATTGGAAGACCTTTACAATGGAACCTCAAAAATAAGTTATTGTGCTCTAAAAACAAAGAAGAAAGAATCAAAGTCTTGTGTTTTAGTGAAATGCAGTAGATTTCAAGGGTCTGGTATAAAAGTCTCTATTAGACATCTTGGACTGTCATTTATCTAGCAAATACAACATGTTTGTAAGGTTTGCAGAGGACTAATTTTACCTTGATACAAAGTTTGAGCAACTAAAGGTTGCAATCGTTCTCCTTTTTGTATAAGGATCAATGCTCCGATCATTGTTATAGGTGTGAGAAAAAACAATAAATCGCCAGGGGTCTCATTGTGGTTGTTAGATCATTGTCATCCATTCTCAAGGTGAATGAAAGAAAGGAACAAGATCTTCTCTCAGGGTGTATAACACTTACTATGAAATTCGATGCCTCCAAAAAGGTGGATAAACATGAATTGTCAGATCGTGGAGAAAAGAAAAACCAGAACCATCATATTTGGTCAAACTGTCCATTCAAATTGTGATTAAAATTGAACTGTTGATAATCAAGTATAATCACGATCAAACGACCCTAATATAATTCATGTTTGGAATAGAACGAAGGATAAGTGGCAAGGGCAGATGCGAAACATGTATTATGAAAAAATAAAAAAACCACATGTCAACGTTAAGTATCATCACTTTTTTTCTTGGGATTAATTCGAGCCCATCTTTCAAATGTGAAAATCATGTGGATCGTCCACTCAACAAATGATTAAATCCAGATTATCGATTTGATAGGTGTATAAATAATCCTGGACCATCCACTCAACACATGATTAAAAACCAACCGTCGATTTGATTGAAGCCTAAATGAGCAGTGAGTATTTGCTCTCGGTCACAGGTCAAGGTCATATGGTAAATATGAAGTTTTGACCGGTTAAAGTGCATGCTGGGATAAGCGCTTGGTTATAAGTGTATGGTCACTTGGTGAAAAGATAAGTGCTTTCGGGCTAAAGTATAAGAACATGCTTGAGCCTCGTCTTTTAGATATTGGTAACAATGCCTGTTCCTATGGGAAAGTGACCACGAGATTAGCACCCATCCACCATGACAACACATGAAATGCACTAGAGAGAAAATAAATGATTGAATCTGATCCTTTGAAGGACTGAGGATGCAGTGGAAGTGTGGGGTCCTATTCTGCATATTTGATTAGGTAATTTTGACGACCAAACAAAGGATTGAAATTAATTTTTGACTTGAATCTTAGAGCAATTGTCATGCATAAGGATCTTGATGCAAATGCTAGAGAACATCAAGCAAAACAAAGTTTGCACCATTTTGTAGAAATTGAATAAATTCTGGTACTGTTTAAAGGAAAACACCCTATGAAAAGTGCTTGTCTTACCAGTGCTAATTGAGAATATGATTCTTAGTATAATTCTTCATCAAATATATTTTGAAGAGGGACCAAGGTCACCTGACTACTTAAAAATGATAATGAAGGAAGACATTTGTTTTTAAAACAACATTATAATTATGAAGAGACAAATTGATTCATTGCTCCTTTACTAAGAGACACAATGGTTCAACTTCATACACATTTTTGAAGATTATATAAACAAACAAGCATGGTGAAAGGAAAGTGTCTCGGTGAGCTAATTCAGAAGATCTAAACAAAAGCAGAGTCCAAGGAATAATTTGAAACCTAAAACATACACATGAAGTGAGGGTGGAAGGAAGGAGAAAGGGGGATTGGAGTCCTCTACAGGTTGGATCTTGATCTACAGGGAGTTGCAACTTCCTCAAGTTGGTGCTTGAAAACAAAGGATTGGAGTTCTCTACAGGTTGTAGTCTGATCTACATGGAGTTGCAGCTTCCTCAAGTTGGTGAGATTGAAAACATGAGATTGGTGTCTCCTTGAGTAGGTGCTCAAAATAAGGGAGATTGGTGTCTCCTACAAGTTGTAACTTGTAAAATAAATATAAATTTTATGACCGTTACATTTAAAAATATGTGTACTGTACTTTATTGTTGATCAATTGTTATGGTGAATAATTTTAATAATTAAAATTGATTAAAATATTGTGAAAAATAAGCAATATTGATTCACCCCCCTCTTAGTATTGAACAACATATTAACAATTTGTATCAGAGAATATTCCTTCACCTCAGTCTAACCACTGGAAGGAAGATTCTGAGAAATCACAATGGATCAACAAGAAGGAATGTCCTCTAACATAGCACCATTTTTCAAAGGAAAAGATTATGCATTTTGGAGTATAAGGATGAGAAGTTATCTAATGGCTCCTGGATGTGATGTTTGATTATATGTGGTAAATTATTACAAAGAACCACCTACTGCACCTTCAGACTTTGTTGCAAAGAAACTCTGTAATGATAATTCAAGGGTTGTTAATGCAATTCTTGGTGGATTGGCAAACTCTATATTTGTAAAAGTGATGCATTGTAAATCAACAAAACAAATTTGGGACAAAATTCAAATCATCTATGAAGGAGATGTCAAAGTCAAGCAAGAAAGCTTCAAACATATAGAGGGAAGTTTGAAGGTATGAAGATGAAATAGGAAGAAAACATTGCATAATATCTTCAAAGAGTGGATGAATTTGTCAATTCAATTAGAGCTCTAGGAGAAGATCTAGAAGACAAAATTACTGTTCAAAAAGTGTTGAGATTATTACCAATGAAATATGATGCTGAAGTATCTACCTTGGAAGATCGAGAAAACCTTGACGAACTTACAATGGATGAACTTCATGGGATTCTTATAGTCTATGAAATCATAGCAGGGAAAGAAAGGCCGTCGAAAAGGGAAACAACCTTCAAAGCCTCAAATGCAACAAATCACCATGAGCATGTACCAAATTAAAATCACCGAGACATATCAGATGAAGAAGAGGCTAAATTTATAAGGAAAATTAAGAAAGGGTCTGGGAAATACAAAGGGAAGTTACCACTCAAATGTATCAACTGTGGAAAAGTTGGGCATTTTTCCTCCAACTGTCTCTATCCAAAATAGTAGGATAATGATGATGAAGAAACTCATAACCACAAATAATATAAAAAGGTCAGAAACGGAAATAAGAAAAAAATCTACAATAAAAAGAATTTTTTTCACTCCAAAGAAGACAATAGTCCATCTGACATGAGTGAAGATGACGAGACATAGCTTCTATTTATGGGCATAGAAACTCAAACTAATGCCACTGAGGATAATAGTGGAAACTCTGAAGTTGAAGGAGAATTAGACATTGAAGAATAACTTATTTGTGCTCTCGAAGAACCGAGAAAATATAAAATCAAGAATAAATCATCAAGAGAACAACTATTAGAATATGAAAAACAAAAAACAAGAGAAAAGGAAGTTTCAAAAACCATCACGGAGACATAACAACTCATTATTTACTTGAAGACTCAACTCCAAGAAGCCAAAATAATTGAAGAGGTCACAAGTAAACAACTGAATTAAAAGAAACGAGACTATGGAAAGCTAGAAGTTGAAATTGTTCCTCTGAAAAATGAACTTGAGAAAGGAAATAACCAATCAATATTTGAAAACAGTTCAAAAATCTTGAATGATATGCTTAAAAATCAAACATCATCAAGCAATAAGACAAGACTGATTTATGATCAAAAGAAATCTAACAAAGGATCTAACTCTACATCTCATGAAACTGATAAAAATCCAAAAAATTATGCAGTTGTCCTTCAGAGCTCTTTCAAAAAGGAAGAAATCAAAATAAAGACTGATTCTAATCAACATAAATCTTATCTCCATTCAAAAGAAAATGAATATAGAAGGAATACAAGGTATCAACATCTCTTTCTTGGCTATTGCTTCTCTTGTAATAATTTTGGGCATAAAGCATTACATTGTAGAGCTTATGGAAATAACAATCATAAGAGTGATCAAATATATGGTTATAAGAACAACACGAATAATAATAATCAAGGGAATAGAAATTGTAATTCATTTTCTCCATTGCAATATTACAATGTTGAATGCTACAAATGCAACAATTATGGTCACAAAGCTAGTGATTGTAGACTACCAAAGCATCCTATGAAGACTTCCAACATTCAAGAGGAAAAGCATAAAAATACATGGAAAGAAAAGGAGATAGAGTGTAAGGTAGGATTATATGCTAAAAAGAAAAGAAGCCAATTGTATGTTGATAGTGGATGTTCAAAGCATATGACAAGATATCAAAACAAATTCCTCAGTCTGAAAAGGAAAGAAAAAGGAAGGGTTACATTTGTAGATGATCTATCTTCCAAGATACTTGGAAAGGGTACAATCAGTTTTGAAATAACATAGCTAAAACAAAAAATGTGCTATTAGTTGAAAATTTGAAGCCTAATATCCTTAGTGTGAGCCAAACATGTGATCAAGGACACATACTCATATTTGATTCTCAAAAATGTAAAATTAGAAAAGAAGGTTCAAGAAAATTAGTGGCTATTACACCAAGGACACCAATCAATGTATATATATTAAAGAAACTAAGCTTGGGTAAACATAAGCCATAGAAGTAAGAATTGTTTTTTGGAAAACTAGTGATGGGAAGGTAGTCAATGCCAAAGGAACATCAAGTGACATTTGTACAATGTGGAATAACGAAGTATTTCAGATTATCTCAAGTGATAATACTTAACACTGGGTAATCTCAACACTCAGGCATACAAGTGAATTGTACAATACAAGGAATGCATATATGCCAATAAATCATCGGGGAAAAGTGAAATGTTGGGACTCTTTGGTAGCTTTATGTGATCAAGCTGATTGGTTAGAAAACATTTTGGTAGGATACTTTAACACCATTTTATAGAGGAATGAGAAAAGAGGAGGAAGTATAGTTAGAGACCCATTCCGAGAAATGTTTTAGTATTTCATTTCATATGAAGGAATGATAGATATCAAACCAAATAAAGGCATCTACATCTGGACAAACAAAATAATAGGGCCTAGACATATTGTTTCCATACAAGATACATTTTGTTAGGGACCTAACCTACCTAACCCCTCAAGTGGGTAGAATAATATATTTCCATGTAATAAAGGTCAATATTAATAAGGCCTAGAAATAAGGAGGAATAAGTCAAATGTAAGAAGACCTAATAGAAGCTTTTTCTTCTAGAAGGATCTTCCTCTAGATTTCTTTTTTGGATAGATAGATTTAGTATAAATAAGAGTAGAGGGTATGACAAGTTTTGTCTTGGATATTATTGTAATAAAGATCTTCTCTGCTGGAGGTTGCCCCCTCGAAGAGGCAAGTGAACATTGCTATCATTAATCAAAGTTCTCTTTCTGGTGTCATTATGGTATTATTCTGGTATTTTTCTAGTTATATCATTGTTGTTCTACCATTGCTAGCTAAAATATTTATGTTCTGCATACTATTTATATATGGAATAGTACTAGTTGTATCAGATCATTTTCCTGGAAAAAAAATTGTGGGTTAATGTTTTTTTAGGGTAGAGACATATTCCGACGTCTTAAAGCTACAAAGATATATGATTACGTGCATAATCCCACGGTCAGGGAGTAATACACAGAGGAAATACAAGAGGTACTCAAGCACACATCTATTGGCCACCCTTGTAACCCTTGTTGGTACCCCTTCGAGTGCTAGTGCATAAGAAAACACCTGTATACAGATCAACCTAGATCTCCTGAAGCCCTCCGTAGATAAACTGATTCTCCGCTTTAATGTTATAGTGCCACCGAGAAAAACACTCTAGAAGATACTCTCTAGTACCTGGGTAGTCGGGTAGTATGACTAAGGGAACGATCTAGCATCTTTAGTTGGTGCCCTGAGATATTGGGTCGAGTAATACTTTTGGACCCCGCACATATATCAAAGAGATATAGCACAGGGAAAACCCTTGTCCATTGAAACCCTGAATACCCTACCCCTTGGGACAAAAACAAAAACAGAACATACAAGATCTATTGTCACGCAACTATTCCTTCTCCCTGATCTCATTCATACCTTTCATTTATTTTTATTTTTTAGTGGACTTGACCCCTTTTCAACTTCCCTATTTTTCCACCTATTCCATTATATTTCCCTTATTTCCTTGATTGTCGTGGTACCTATCACTTATAAGTCATTTGTTTTGGTCCCAACCACCCATTTTTCCTTACCCACACTTCCCCTCTCCAAATGGCCACCACTCGCAACCAATACCTGGAAGATTCCATCAATTAATCCCAGGACTCCATCCAACATATGACATCTGAGATTGGCTCTACCAATTCCTACCTTGCACAAATTGAGACCCAAGTCCAACACAAATTTGACACACTGGAAGCCAAATTCATGAACCAATTTAATACTGTCTAGTCTACTTTCAACCAGTTGTTGAATCGCCCTCCGGGTCCTTCCTCCTCGGACCAACCAGATGCTATTGATTCTTCTCATTCTTTGCATTTTCAATCCAAATCCTTTAGCGTGACCCTCATCTTCCCCGCGTCGAGGTCAATAAATTTGATGGCTCTAATCCTATGGGTTGGGTCACTCAAATGAAGCATTATTTTTCTCTGCATGGTATTACTAATGATTTGGCCAAACTTCGCTATGATGTCCTCTATATAGATCCTAAATGATGGCAATGATGGAAATGGCATAAAAGTTCACGTCATGGGTATATTCCCTGGACCCAGTTTGTTGCAGAGCTCTATGACTTCTTTGACACTGGTACCCACTATCTCGGTCGTTTGACCAAGTTGAAATAGTCAAACACAATGGAAGACTTTATAACTTCTTTTGAGCATTTGGCCTTTCGAATCGAGGGCATGTCAGATGATTTCTTACATGAATGCTTTATCAGTGGCCTAAAGGATGAAATATGATCCCAGGTGCTCATGGCCCACCTTCAAACTTGGTTGGAAGCTACAAAATGTGCTAAAGAGGCCCAACAAGTTGTTTTTTCCCAAAACAAAAAACCCTATTTTGTTCCTCTCCCTTGACCCACTAATCCTAACCCCTCTGTCACTACCCTCAAGATCCATGAATTAACTAGGGCTGAAATGGATGAATGCAAACTGGAGGGTCTTTGATAAAATTGTGATGAAAAATATGTTTTGGGGAACAAGTGTAAGGATTTTTTTTTTTTTTTATGGCCATTTCCCAAGATGCTCTTGAAGAAGATATGGAAATTCCACTTGTTGAAGAGCCCTCCCTTCCTGATGCTACCCAAGAGCCCACTGACCCACCTGAATTTGAACCACTCATTTCCTTGCATGCCCTCACTGGCTTCTTTGCTCCACAAACCCTCAAGCTCATTGGCTATATTAAGCATAGGAAGGTCATCATCCTTGTTGAGATTGGTAGCACCCACAATTTTATTCATCATCGCATTGCCCAGGAAACCAATTGCTATATTCATGCTGTCAATAATTTTCAAATTATGATAGCCAATGGTGGGTCCATGAAATGTGGTGGGCATTGTGAAAATGTAAGTCTTCAAATTAGACATTACCACCTGAAATCTCATATGTTTTCCATTGAAATGGGTGGTTGTGAAATTGCGCTAGGTGTTGAATGGTTACATACTTTGGGTCCCATTCTTATGGATTTTAAGGAATTAACCATGAAATTCCAACATGAGGGACACAAGTATCACTTCCAAGGTCTCACAACTGGTTCTCTTGAGATCATCAGTTCCCATCGTATGGAAAAAAATCCTTAATAAATGACACTCTAGTATTATTTATCAACTCCATTCTATTCAAGTGGTTGAGACACCCTCTGTGCATCCTGGCCTCCAAGATATTCTCTCCAAACACCAAGATGTTTTTTCCACTCCTCAGGGACTTCTGCCTTCTCGTGTTGTTCATGATCATTCCATACCCCTTGTTCCTGGTAGTCTTCCTCCCAATGTTCACCCTTATCGTCATCTCTTTTCCTAAAAGAATGAAATTGAGAAAATAGTGCAGGAATTTCTCCAAGAAGGTGTTATCCGCCCAAATACCAACCCTTAATCTTCTCCTGTGGTCATGGTACTTAAGAAAGAACGTACTTGGTGCATGTGTCATAACTTTCATTCCCTCAATAAACTCACCATCAAGGAAAAGTTTCCCATTCATGTCATTGCCGATCTCTTGGATGAATTGAGTGGTGCTCAATATTTCACTAAACTTGATCTACGTTCTAGCTACCACCATATGCGTATGCAAGACACTGACATCCCCAAGACTTCCTTTCAAACTCATGAGGGTCACTATGAGTTCTTGTTCATGCCCTTTGGCCTGTGTAATGCCTCCTCCACCTTCCAAAGCCTCATGGATCATGTCTTTCGTCCTTTTGTCCATCATTTTGTATTAGTTTTCTTTGATGATATTCTCATCTATAGTAAAAATTGGAAATCCCATCTTTGCCCATGTGGATCAAGTTCTCCATCTACTCTCTCAGCATCAACTTTTCCTCAAACACTCTAAATGTGCCTTTGGTGCCTTGAAAGTCAAGTACTTGGGTGATATTGTTGGCAAGGCTGGTGTCTGGGTGGATCCTAAGAAGATTGAAGCAATGCAGGATTGGCCTCGCCCCAAGACTATCAAAATCTTGCCTGGTTTTCTGGTTTTAAAAGGCTATTATTGCAAGTTTTTTCAGAATTATGGAAAGATTGTGGTGCCTCTCACTGCTATCCTTAAAAATAATTCTTTCACTTGGACTCTCGTAGTTGATCAATCCTTTCAAGCATTGAAGGTGGCGATGTGCACTACTCTTATCTTGTCCCTTCTTGATTTCACAAATATCTTTGTCTTGGAATGTGATACCTCTAGGAGAGGAATTAGAGTAGTCCTTATACAAGAGTGAAGACCTTTGACCTTTACCATCAAACAATTTCTAGAACGCCATTTGGGCCAATCAATCTATGAAAAGGAAATGTTGGCTATTTTGCATGTAGTGGATCTATGGTTCCCTAATATCTCGAGGCAACACTTCAAAATTAAGACAGATCATCAAAGCCTTAAGTGTTTTCTGTAGCAACGACCTTCCTCTTCAGAGAAACAAAAATGGGTAACTAAGCTCTTTGGATATGATTATGAGATCATTTACAAGAAAGTCAAAGAAAATGTGGCTGCTAGCGCTCTTTCTCAAAAATATGAAGATGAAGGGTCACTTTTCTCCTTGTCCTTCATTGCACCAGATTGGCTCCAAGCTGTTCACCAGGAATGGCTACAAGATCCTAAAATTTCGCATTTGATCCAACTATTGCAAGAAAATTCTCTAGTTTCCCTAGAGTACTCTTGGCACAATGACGAGCTTCGCTACAAAGGCACTTTGTATTTAACTAAATAGTCACAACTTAAATCCACGATGCTTTCTAAGCTTCATGATACACCCACAACTGGGAACTCAAGGTTTACCAAAACCTATGACAGGGTCAACCATTCTTTTTTATGGGATGGTATGAAAAAGGACGTTCACACGTTTGTGGTAGAATGTGATGCTTGTCAACGTAACAAGGGTGAAACAATCAAATCCTTTGGAACACTCCAACTGCTTCCAATTCAACCTTCTATTTGGAGGGACATATCTATGGATTTCATTGTGGGATTACCTGAATTAGGTAATAAGTTAGTCATCATGGTGGTAGTTGATCGTCTTTCCAAGTATGCTCATTGTTGTTCTCTTCAACATCCATTTACTGCATCCACTGTGGCTCAAGTTTTCATGGACCATGTCTTCAAGCTTCATGGCATGCCTTGTTCTATTATTTCTGATCGAGATCCCACTTTCACCAACAATTTTTGGCAAGAAATGTTTAGGCTACAAGGCACCCAATTTCATCTCAACATCACCTATCATCCCCACACTGATGGTCAAACTGAAGTTGTCAACAAGTGTTTGGAGACTTATTTGAGGTGTTTTTCCTTTGAAAGGAAAAATCAATGGGCTCAATGGTTACCATTATCTGAATGGTGGTACAACACTTCTTACCCATACAACTAATTGCATGGCTCTTTTTGAAGCAGTATATGGAAAAAATCCACCTTTTGTTCTCTCCTACATGCCAGGTGTCTCGAAGGTTCATGCAATTGACCAAATGCTTACAGTTCGAGAAGCTATTCTCCATACCCTTAAAGAGAATTTGGTCATGGCTCAGAATCACTTGAAGAAACAAGACGATCAAGGTTGCTCAGAACGTCAATTTGTTGAAGGAGACCAGGTATTTATTTGAATGCAACCTTATAAACAAACTTCACTCAAGGCTGAACATTGTCAGAAACCGACGCCCAAATTTTATGGTCCTTATACATTTCTCAAGCGTGTGGGAAATCTAGCCTATCGGTTAGCTTTTCCTAGTTCTTCTAAGCTCCATCTTATTTTTCATGTCTCCTTCTTAAAGAAGGTGATTGGAACTAAGTTCCAAACTCAAACCAACCTTCCCGAGTTGGATGAAGAAGGATCCATCTAGTTGTAGCCACGAGCAGTTTTGGACCAACATGAGTGTCGTCTTTGTCAGCACACCATTAAGGAAGTGTTAGTCCAGTGGAAAGATACAACTCCCACAAATGCCACCTGGGAGCCATCTAACATTATGCAACAATTTCCTCATCTCAAAACTTGAGGACAAGGTTGATTTTAAGGGGGAGGGCATGTTAGGGACCTAACCTACCTAACCCATCAAGTGGGTAGAATAATATATTTCCATGTAATAAAGGTCAATATTAATAAGGCCTAGCAATAAGGAGGAATAAGTCAAATATAAGAAGATCTAATAGAAGCTTCTGCTTCTAGAAGGATCTTCCTCTAGATTTTTCTTTTGGATATATAGATTTAGTATAAATAGGAGTAGAGGGCATGATAATGTTTTTCTTGGATATTATTGCAATAAAGATATACTATGCTGGAGGTTTCCTCCTTGAAGAGGAAAGTGAACATTGCTATCATTAATCAAAGTTCTCTTTCTAGTGTTATTCTGGTATTGTTCTGGTTATATCATTGTCGTTATGCCTTTTCTAAGTAAAATATTTTTGTTTTTCATACTATGTTATATATGGAATACTACAGATTTTTGGTCCATATCTCTCTCACTTGGAATCCCCACTATTGATATCCTCAAGAATCATACCTTGGTCATCCTTAGATCACAGGTCTATATCTCTTGAATTCCAAGATGCACCTAATTACAGATCTCTACCATTTCGATTTAATCCATCATGACTTCATAATCCCACATTTTTGGATATCATTTATGGTGTTGTAACTTTATTTAAATTTGATAAATTTTAATAAAGTTAGTAGTGTTAGTTGGTGTTTATCAGGCGGTTTTTTGATAAATATTGTAAATTTGAATTTTTTAATGGTTTGAATTATTTAAAATTTTGAATAAAATTAATAAAAAATTATATTATATATCCATTTAAATAAATGTAGATTAAATTAAGTGTATTCAATCATGTAGATTTGATTGGGCATATAATTTACTACTCAGACCCAATTTCATCCCCTGAAAGTAAATCAGGACCATCGAGACCAACCAACCACTGGGACACCGGGCTAACCATACACTAGACCAATGAGAATTTCCAACCACTAGGCACCGGTCTAACCAGGACACCGGGGTATCGGTACATTTGAATGTTGCACCACCGAGGAATGTACATCACCTGATACCCAATACCCGATATTAGTTGCAAATTTGAATCCTAATCTCCTCAGTGTGAGGCAAACATGTGATCAAGGACACATACTGATATTTGACTCTCAAAAATGTGAAATTAGAAAATAAGGTTCAGGAAAATTGGTGGCTATTGCACGAAGGATACCAAGCGATGTATATATCTTAAACATAGAAGAATAAGAAAGATGATTCATGGGTCAAGTAGATGAAAGTTGGCTATGACACAAAATAATGTGACACATAGGCTTTGATAATCAGATAAAAGTTAGTAAAAAGGATGCATGTAAGCACTGCCAACATGGAAAGCAGACAAAAGTAAGATTCAATAAAAACGAATACTCTACATCAAAACCATTAGAACTTGTTCATACTGACCTTTGTGGACCTAGCAGAACTAAAATCATACAAGGTTAACATTACTTGATCTTATTCATTGATAACATTACAAGAATGACTTGGGTATCCTTTCTCAAAGTAAAATCAGAAGCATTTGAAAAATTTAAAATCTTCAAAGCACATGTTGAAAATGAGACTAATATCAAAATCAAGTGCCCAAGATCAGATAATGGAGGGGAATTTACCTCAAATGAGTTCAACAAATTTTGTGAAACTCATGGAATTAAAAGACACTTTTCATCTCCAAGAACTCCTAAAAAAAATGGAGTTGCTGAAAGGAAAAATAGAATTGTTCAAGAAGCAACCAGAACTATGTTAAATGATACCAAACTCCCAAATATATATATTGGAGAGAAGCAATGTATACAAATGTATACAAACTTAACAGAGCACAACTTATAGTTAAATATGAAAAAACACCATATGAGTTGTGGTTTGGCATACCAACATCAGTCAAACACTTCAGAGTCTTTGGGAGAAAATGCTATAGTAAGAGAGATGATGATAATCTAGGAAAATTTTATTCTAGATCAGATGAAAGAATATTTATTGGTTACTCGTCCAACAAAAAGGCCTACAAATGATATAACATGAGGATGCACAAAATTGTGGAAAGTAAAAATGTAAAAGTGGATGATCTAAAATTAAGAAGAATCATATCTCAAGATAATTCACACATTGATGAGAGAAGAAGAAATGATGATGATGATGAATAAAACAAATAAACACAAGAAGAATACTCACAAAGTGAAAAATAAAAGGAAGAGGAAGAAACACCAAGACAAGATTCAAAAGCACCATCAAGAAGAGTATAAAGAAATCATCCTAAAAGTCAAATCATAGGCAACAAAAGTGTTGGGGTTGAAACAAGAGGAAAGCTAACATATGGATCAGAACAAGCAATTCTCTCCCTAATAGAACCTAAAACATTTGCAAAGGCCAACAAAGATAAATACTGGATCAAATCCATGAATGAAGAGCTTGATCAAGTAGAGAAAAATCATACCTGGGAGCTTCTCCCAAGACCAAAAGACAAAAATGTGGTAAGGACCAAATGGATTTTTAAAAATAAAGTTAATAAAAATGGTCAAGTTATAAGGAATAAAGAAATATTGGTGTGCAAAGGATATGCTCAAGTAGAAGGGATTGACTTTGATTAAACATTTTCCCCAGTAGCCGGATTAGAATCTATCATAATGTTTTTGGCATTTGCATGTTTTAAAAACTTTAAAATATATCAAATGGATGTCAAATCAACATTCTTAAAAGGAAATTTAGAGGAAGAAGTTTATATAGAACAATCTGAAGGATTTATGTTATCAGAAAATCAAGAATTTGTTTGTAAATTAAAGAAAGCATTGTATCATTGAAACAATGTAACAAACAAAGAGGTGAGGTTGTTGGTCACTCCATGAAGGTATCATTGAAATACCTTTACAATGGAACCTAAAAAAGAAGTTTACTCTAAATACAAAGAAGAAAGGATCAAATTATGGTGTTTCAATGAAATGCAGTAAATGTCAAGGGTCTGGTATACAAGTCTCTATTAGAGATCTTGGACTGTCACTGATCCAAAAAATACAACATGTTTATAATGTTTTCAAAGGAATAGTTTTACCCTGATACAAAGTTTGAGCAACTAAAGGTTGAAATCATTCTCCTTTTGGTATAAGGATCGATTCTCTTAATAATCTTTATAGGTGTGAGAAAAATGGAAGAAATCGTTAGGGGTCTCATTGTGATCGTTAGATAATTGTCATCCATTCTCAAGGTGAACGAAAGCAAGGCCCAAGATCTTATCTCAGGTCATATAAGACTTACTATGAAATTTGTTGCCTCCAAGAAGGTGGATAAACATGAATCACCAGATTGTGGATAAAAGACAAACCAAAACCATCAGATATAGTCAAACCGTCCATTCAACTTGTGATTAAAACTGAACCATCGATGATCGAGTATAAGATCGATCAGAAGAACCTAATATAATTCGTGTTTGGAATATCACAAAGGATAAGTTGCAAGGGCAGACGCGGAAAGTGTATTATGCAAAATTAAAAAAACCACGTGTCAAAGTTAAGTTTAATCACATTTTGGATTGGGATTAATTCGAGCCCATCTTTCAAATGCAAAAGTCATGTGGACCGTCCACTCAACGGATGATTAAATCCATACCATTGATTTTATTGGTGCATAAATAATCCTGTACCATACACTCAACACATGATTAAAATCCAATCGTCGATTTGATTGAATCCTAAATGAGCAGTGAGTATTTGGTCTCTGTCACAAGTCAAGGTTATATGGGAAATATGATGTTGTGACGAGTTAAAGTGTGTGCCGGGATAAACACCTGGTTATAAGTGTATGGTCACTTGGTTAAAAGATAAGTGCCTCCAAGATAAATTGTAAGAACATGATTGCGCCTCGTCTTTTAGCTATTAGTAACAATGACTGGTCCTATGGGAAAAGGGGCCACGAGATTAACACCCATCCACCATGAAAACACAGGAAATGCACAAGAGAGCAAATAAAATCTCAAATCTAATCCTTTGAAGGAGTGAGGACGCAGTGGAAGTGTGGGGTCCTATTCTTCATATTTGATTAGGTAATTCTGATCACCAAACAAAGGATTGAAATTCATTTTCGACTTGAATCTTAGAGCAGTTTTCATGCACAATGCTCTTGATGAAAATGGCAAAAATCCTTAAGGAGAACAAAGTTTGCACCATTTTGTATCAATTGAATAAAGTTTGGTACTGTTGAAAGACAAACATCCTATGAAAAGTGCCTGGCTTACCAGTGCCAATTGAGAATATGATTCTTAATACAATTCCTCATCAGGGAGATTTTGAAGAGGGACCAAGGTCACCCGATTTCTTAAAAATAATTGTTTTAAAAACAACATTATAATTATGAAGAGGCACATTAATTCATTGCTCCTTTAGAAAGAGAAACAATGGTTCAATGTCATACACCTTTTTGAATATTATATAAACATAAAATCACGGTGAAAGGAAAGTGTCTCGGTGATCTAATTCAGAATATCTAAATAGAAGAAGAGTCCAAGGAAGAATTTAAAACCTGGAACATACACATGAAGTGAGGGTGGAAGGGAGAAGCAAGGGAGGATTTGAGTCCTCTACAGGTTGGAGCCTGATCTACAAGGAGTTGCAATTTCCTCAAGTTGGTGCTTGAAAAAAGAGGATTGGATTACTCTACAGGGAGTTACAACTTCCTCAAGTTGGTGCTTGAAAACAAGGGATTGGTGTCTCCTTGAGTAGGTGCTCAAAATAAGGGAGATTGGTGTCTCCTACAAGTTGTAGCTTGTAAAATAAATACAAATTTTATGACTGTTACACTTAAAATTATGTGTATTGTAATTTCATGTTGATCAATTGTTATGGTAAATAATTTTAATAATTAAAATTGATTAAAATATTGTGAAAAAGAAGCAATACTGATTCACCCCCTCTCAGTTTTGAATAACATTTCAACAAATAAAGAAAAATATTTAGGGAAATAGTGCCAAAACCATTGAGGACTCCAAGAAACTAGCATCCCCCAATGGGGGGACCCCATAAACCTAGTAAACAATTATAGAAAAGATAGTTTCCTAGAATTTTAGGGGATTATGAAGTAAGGAAAAAGTGGAATCAATAATGGATTTTTTAATAACTGAAAATCCCTCAATCCTATTGCTCTAAGAAACTAAGCTTGGGTAAACACAAGCCAAAGAAGTAAGATTTTTTTTTTGTAAAACTAGTGATGGGAAGGTAGTCAATGCCAAAGGACCATCAAGTGACATTTGTAAAATGTGGAATAATGAAGTTTTTCAGATTATGTCAAGTGATAATACTTAACACTGGGTAATCTCAAGACTCATGCATACAAGTGAACTGTACAATACAAGGAATGAATATATGCCAATAAATCACTGGGGAAAAGCAGAATGTTGGGACTCTTTGGTAGCTTTATGCGATAAGCTGATAGGTCAGACACCATTGCGGTAGGACACTTTAACACCATTTTATAGAGGAATGAGAAAAGAGGATGAAGTATAGTTAGAGACCCATTATGAGAAATATTTTTGGATTTCATTTCATATGGATGAATGATAGATATCAAACCAAATAAAGGCATCTACATGTGGACAAACAAACGAATAGGGCCTAGTCATATTTTTTCCAGACGTGATAGATTTTTGGTCCATACCTCTCTCACTTAGAATCCCCCTATTGATATCCTCAATAATCATACCTTGGTCATCCTCAGATCACAAGTCTATATCCCTTGAATTCCAAGATGCACCTAATTAAGGACCTCTACCATTTCGATTTAATCCATCACGACTTCATAATCCCACAGTTTTGGATATCAGGATCTCATTTCTGGTGTTGTAACTTTATTTAAATTTGAGAAATTTTAATAAAGTTATTAGTGTTATTTGGTGTTTATTAGGCAATTTTTTTGATAAATATTATAAATATGATTTTTTTTATGATTTGAATTATTTAAAATTTTGAATAAAATTAATAAAACTTTATTTTATATATCCATTTTACCTTATTCTAATAAAATTTTCTTTTGAATAAATGTAGATTAAATTGAGCATATTCAATTGTCTAGATTTGATTGGGCATATAATTTACGACTCAGACACAATTTCAGCCCCTAAAAGTAAATCGGGACCACCGGGTCACCAGGACCAACCGACCACTCGGACACCGGGCTCACCATACACTAGACCAATGGGAAGTTCCAACCATGAGGCACCAGTCTAACTAAGACACCGTGGTATCGAGACATTTGAATGTTGTACCACCGAGGAATGTACATCCACCTGATTACCAGATACCCGATATCTGATTCCAGAAGTCCCAATATCGGATATAGAACCCACCAGTATGTGTTAAAAACAAAAAAATAGTATGACCACCAGTGTTGTTAAATATTAGAGATTGCATAATGTAATATTGCAGACTATTTTCTCTATACATTCAAATATAAGACAGTTTGTGTCTCAAGTATGTCTTCTAATATTTATGTTTCCGCATGAAGTATTTATGCTTTAATAGAGAGTGATGAAATAATTTCATCAAGTGACTCTTTATTTTACTTTAAGAATGTATTCAAATTTTGTTTGCAGGTTACCTTTGCAACTATTGTGTTCTTTATTTTACAGATTGGGCTCAACTCATGCATGATTTTCTTTTGTTGGATTCATTTTTTAGATGCCTAGCAAACCACTTTTCTTCATATCAACTTTGTAGTGACTTCCTTACTCACTGCTAGATCTAAGATTTATTGTTCTTATAAATTTTCTCCACCTTTAATTTTCATATTTTGTGCTCTACTGAATGAGACTCCAATGCCCAATAGAAAGGCCTTAAGTGTGACGAGTTTACAGTCTTTTTATTCAGTTTATTGTCATTATTTTCCTCAACCCTATTTATCCTTTCCTTTATCTATTTAATTTGACATCCTAATCTTAATGTTGTGAGTTGATTCTTAGTGACAATGCACAATTAGCATTATTGAATTTGATGAGGGAGTCCCTCTGGTCCATGAGCCAACTTGTGGCTTGAAGTAGGTTTTGAGATGCCTTGGCATAGTTCCTAAGAAGTCGGGAACATCTCAAGGTTACAACATCTAGGGTATGGAATTCATGGATAGAAGGATCCCCTACATTCATCTAGGAACCAAAAATAAGGATGAATAAACTTTCTCTTAAGGACTAGGTAAACAAAACTAGTGCACCTCCGAAAAAGCAATCCATCAAGCCAAGGAAACATTGGAACTAGTTCAAGAAAAGTTGGACATGGAGAAATTCACAACCAGATCATTGGAGGAAGAAAAAGCTTCCTTTATAACTTATCAAAAAGCTACCAGAGATGAAGAAATCACTTGGAATCTCAAGTCTATAAGTTTATGGTTGAACGTTGGAGACAAAAATATCTATTTATTTCAAAAATAAGCCAAGGCTTGTGTGATGATAAATAATGTGAAGGAAACAAAATACCATAATGGAGAATTTTACACTCTTTTGAAAAAATAAAAGAGGCAACAACTCTTCGTTTTAAAGGATATATAGTCGGAGAAGAAGAAGAACCAACAAATCAAGTAGAGATGCTAGAACACATCCCAAACACCATCTCTCAATCTAATAATGGGAAACATATGAAAAATATAAATATAGAAGAGGTACAAAAAAATATTTGGGATCTGGACCTGAACAAAGCCCTAGGGCCTGATGTCTTCACCATAAGTTTTTATCATTCATGTTGGCATCTAATCAAGAAGCAACTTCTTCGAATAATAAGGTAAGTTCATAAGCCATGAAGAATGGGTGGAAGTATTAACTCCATATTCCTTGCTTTAATTCCCAAATTATCTAATCCTTTCAATTTCACTCATTTTCACTCTATCTCCCTTTGCAATGCTTATTATAATATTTTATCCAAGATCATCAAAAACGGATTGAAGCATTTTCTTTCCAAACTAATATATGAAAATCAAGGTAGCTTCATGGCTCAAAGACAAATAGTGGATAACATCATTTTAGTTCGAGAAGCAGTTCGTTCGAGTGGAAATCAAAAGGAAAAGTGAATGGCCATCAAAATAGACATGGAAAATTCTTTAACAGAGTAATTCATTCCTTTCTCTTTCAGGTCTTGACTATTTTTTTTTTTTTTGCCTCCTTCATCCAATGGATTGCTACCTATATAAGCACCCCCAAGATTGTCCTCTAGTCAATGGTAGACCCACTTTCAATTTCTCCGCTAATCATGGGTGCCTCCTTTCTCCCCTTTTATATATAATAATTGAAGAATCATTAAGTAGGAAGTTCGAATATGGAAGGATCTTAGAAAACTTGCCAGACATTATGGTAGTAAGATGGGTAAAAATAATCAACCACTCCCAATTTGTTTATGACACTGTCATTTTGGGAGGATCATCCTCGATAATGGAAACCTGCTTCAATAGGTTATTCAATCTCTTTCTAAAGTTATTTGGAGGGATCATTAACTTCAACAAATGCCAAATCTATCATTAGAATACTAACAAGCTAGTACTAACAATTATTTCCAAGATTTTGTCTTTTCCCTACAAGGATAATTGGAAATATTTTATCTATTTAAGTATGCCAATTAGTCTTTGTTCTTCTTCTTCTCAATATTGACATCCTATAATAGACAAAGTCAATAAAAAATTTAGTCAATGGGGATATCATTTGCTAAATTTAGTCGTAGATTAGTATTTATCAAATCGATCCTTTTAACATTTATAATTTATCGATTTTTAGCTCTATTGGATCCAAAAGGGATCACCTTTAAATTAGCGTAGAAAATTAAGAAATTGTTGTGGCAAGGGGGAAAGGGTAACACAAAAAAATTCCACCTAGTTAATTGGTATATTGTTTGTGCTTTAAAATCTATTGTGGTCTTGGAATTAAAGATCCATCTCTTATGAATTTGGCCATGGGTGATAAATTATTATAGAGGCTAGTCACGGGGAAGTACAAATGGTGGAAAGAGGTGTTTTTGGATGTATGGGATGATCCGGGTTCTACTTTAGTTCTCCAAAAAAACCCTAGAAATCATCGACCCTTCTAGAGACTAGAAGGCAACACTACGCATAGAGTGCACAACACAGTCTCACCCGAGATGTCTTATGGGTGATTGCATGACTCAGATGTTTGCAATCATGGAAGGGATGATGGTCATGGGATGTTAGGAATACCCATACTTCAATATTCATCAGATCTACCATACCATCATTCGGATCTACCATTTAACTAACCCTTAAGATTCATTCTACAGAAAATAACATATCTAATCTAGTGCGCACTACAAATTAACCTTAACATATTCATTCATTTATCCATTCATTCATCCTAAAAGACATTGTAAATCATAAATAACACATTCCATACATTAACACAATGTTTTACCGTGGTTCACCCCCTCTAGGATACATCCACAAAGATTTGGCATTCTATGCTTATTTATTCATCTTCTTCAAAATATTGCACTGCGTGCATTACATCATAAGTTTAGTACTGGTGAGGATGACTAGTGTCACAACAAGATCCACAACTTGTGACCTAACCCTCAGTTACAATACATAGTCTCCAAAGCTGACTTAGTAATTTGCTCCAAAACTCTTGACCAAAAACTAGTAAGTGCGACTCAAAACTCTTCAACCATGTTCAAATCTAAGATGATCTCCTCAGATCTTACAATGTCTATTTATACTACCAAAATGGGTGAAAACCATTACAATAAAGACCCAAAACCATAACCCTAAGTGGATTAGGCTTGTCCACATAATAACTTCTTGTGCGTTGCTGGTCCTTGATCCAACCTTTCCTTGTAGTGCTGTCCTTCTTTTTCCTTTGACTTTGAGTTGCCTTTCCTTGATTCCCGGTGCGCACTACTTCTTTGGTCCATTCCTTAGTTGTCTGCCTCGTTTTCTATGCTCTTCCTTATTCCTCAAACTTTTCTCCCAAAATACCCTACTCCAATAGGCCCCCAACAGTAACCTGTGGCTCGTCCCAAGCCACTCAGGTAATGTTTTCATTTCTGATAGACTTCTCCAACTTTTGGAATATGCCTAAAATATCTTCAGCATGAGTCTTCACCTATGCGCTCTTTTCAGGACATAATCCACAGTCTGCACAATGATATTCTCTTTGAGTATTTCTTCATCTTCCACCCTAAGGTTTTCCATCTGTCCCTTGGCTGCATCCATCTCTGTTAATATCTTCTTTGCATCTTCCTGCATGGCTCCAACTGAGCCTACCTCAATTGCTTCTCTACTTACACATTCTTTAGTTCTTCCTATAAATTCTTTAGCCCCTGCACACTCCTCAACCTCTCATGTATGTTCATTTCCTTCTTCTTTTGCTTCAAATCCTACACAATTGTGTTGAGTCCTTCTTCCTTCTGTTCCATTTCCTACAACTTTTCATCTTCCTATAGGCTTGTCCATAGTTGCACACTTTTTTCATATAACTTTGAAACTTCCTTAATATGTTGTGCCATGTTCTCCATATTCATTGCCACCTCCTTCTCTCTATGTGATCTAACTTCTGGTAGTGTGCTTGGTTTCAATAGTTCCATCAAGTCCGTGATATGGTTCTTGTAACTCTCCATAGCTTGTGCTATTCTTCCAATCTTATCTTCTAAATATAAATACGCCTCTTCTTGTGTGCTATCTGGAATTGAATTGAAAACTTATTCTACACGCTGCTCTATATGGCCAATGTTCTTCTTTCCGTCATCTTTCTCAATTTTCACTTCTTTGAGGTTATATTCAATGCATCCCTAGTGTATTTAGCTACTTGTAACTCTGTCACATCTACGTGTGCTCTTGATTGGATCTCCTGTGCAAAGATCACTTGAAGTTTATATAGTGCTTTGGTTGGGACCTTGGCCAATGCAAAGTCCAAGTGATCAATGTCTTTCATGACCTTCTAGATCGTGTCTTCATCTATCTGCAACATATCCCGAGTGATCACAAACTTTTCACTACCCGCCATTATAATCTGGACCATATCCTGCGTAGGCACTGTCTTTTCTTGAAAAATAGAGATGTGTCTACGCCTTTTCCTTATGTTGTGTTGCATACAATTTTAGTTGTGTCAAAATTTTCTTAATATCTGTTACTTTCCTAATTATTTCTTCTTGTTGCTTCTTAGTTGTTGGTTGTGGAGCCTGATTATATTCCTAATTCAAAGGTCTTTGTTTTCAGCCGTGTTTATACCCCATGAAGACTGTACACCCCTCTACGTAGGGGGGGGGGGTTGCAGCGAGGGATTCCCCCCCCCCTCCAGGGTCTGGGGGGATCATCCCCTCGATTGGAGGGTCTAAGGGTAAGCGGGCCCCCAATGGGGTTTCGAGGGTGAATCCCCCAAAGGAAAAATTGCCTTGTAAATGTATATTGTAATTTCATAGTAAATTTGGACCGTTCATTATAAGGTTGTAGATATGACGATAGAAGTTATGTTAGGGTTTTTTTCCCTGGAAGGAGACCCTATTTTATGAGGGAATTCTATTATGGCTATGTATCATTGAGAATATTGTATTCTAAGAGAGGAGACCGTGAGAGAAAGAAGAGGAAGTTACAACGGGTGTGCTGTAGGTTGTATCCCTTCATTTGCTGGATAATAAAAAGGAAGGACCTGGAAATTTCTCCAGTGGACATAGCCCACACTGTGTGAACCACATATATCTGTGTCTCTATTGTATTGTGTATCTTCTGTGTTTTATTTACACATTTGTTTTTTATATTATTTCTCCGCGATCCTATTTTTCTAACAACTGGTATTAGAGCGAAAGGTAACTCGCAGGAAAAGAGGGTTCCTGGTTTGAGTGGGAGCAATGGTGAAAGATGGGAAGTTTAGGGTCGAGAAATTTAACAACAAAAAATACCAGTTATGGAAGATGTAGATGGAAGATTATTTATATCATAAGGATCTATTCCTACTATTGGGTGGAATAGAAAAGAAGCCAACAACCATGACTGATGAAGAATGGGAGGTTCTTGACAGAAAGGCACTAGGAACGATACGGTTGAGCCTAGCAATGTCGATGGATTTCAATATTTCAAAATAAAATACAACAAAGGAGATGATGGACGCATAGGATAAAATGTATGAAAAACCCTCAGCATACAATAAGGTATTTCTAAGGAAGATATTATTTAATATGAAGATGTGAGAAGGTGGGTCTATTTCAAATCATTTAAATGAATTTAATACAGTTACTAATCAACTAAGTTCTGTAAAAGTGGACTTTTATCATGAGGTCAGGGATATTATAATCTTGTGCTCATTTCCAGAAAGATGGAACGACTTGGTCATGGATGTAAGTAGCTCCATCTCTCATTCAAACACTTTAAAATTTGATGATGTTGTTGGTATTATCCTTAGCGAGGAAATGCGACAGAAAAGCACAGGTGATACATCAGGTAACACATTAAACATGGATAACGGGGGAAGACAAAAGGATAGAGGAAATGTCTCAGGGAACTGCAAGAATTATAGGAAGGTTAGATCCAAATCCAGTCTGGGAAAGATAGAGTGCTAGAATTGTGGAAATAAAGGACATTTGAAGAAATACTACAGAGCTTCGAAGAAACAAAGACATGAACAACATGAGAAAAATCAGGAAGCAAATGTAACAGGTGATGTGTTACAAGATGCTTTGATTCTTTCCGTAGATAATATTTTTGAGTCTTGGGTAGTAGATTTAGGGGCTTGTTTTGATTCCACACCCCATAGGAAACATTTTCTGTATTATTTTCAAGGTGATTTTGGACAGGTTCATTTGGGTGATGATGCACCACGCAAAATTGTTGGAATGAGAAATGTAAAAATAAAGAAAAGGAATGGAAACCAATGGTTTTTGAAAGAGGTAAGACATGTTCCAGATATAAGAAAAAATCTAATTTCAACAGGGAAGTTGGAAAATGAAGGTTGTATATACATATTTACAGATAAGGCATGGAAGGTCACCAAAGGATCACTGGTGATAGCAAAAGGAGAGAAGGTAGGTACATTGTATTTATGTACTGGTAATACTGAGTCTTCTGTCTATTTAGCTTCTACAGGAGTAGATACATCACTATGGCCTCATAGGCTTGGACACATGAGTGAGAAGGGGATGCATATACTTCACAAAATAAATTTGTTGCTAGATCCTAAACAAATTGATATGGATTTTTGTGAGCTTTGTGTTTATGGAAAACATAAGAGAGTTAGATTTCTCAGAGTCAAAAAAGAAAAGAAGAGTGAAAGTTTATAGATTGTGAATACATATGTATGGGAACCATCTCAGGTATCCTCTCCTGGTGGATCTCATTATTATATTATTTTTATTAATGATGCAACTACAAAAACTTGGGTTTATTGCATTCGACAAAAATCTGATGTTTTTGATACTTTTGAGAAATGGAAAGCTTTGGTTGAGAATGAGACAGGAAAAAGGTTGAAGAGTCTCAGATCAGACAATGGAGGTGAATATTGTAGCAAGGAGTTTGATGATTACTGTTCATACCATGGGATTTGTAGAGAGAAGACAGTTCTAGTAACACCACAAGAAAATGGTGTGTCAGAAAGGATGAACATGACAATCATGGAGCATGCAAGGAGTATGAGATTGCATGTTGGTTTTCCCTTACAGTTCTGGGTAGATGTTGTAGATAATGTTGTTTACTTAATAAATAGAGGACCTTCAATCTCTTTGGATCATGGAATTCCAGAGGAGGCATGGACAGGTAAAAAGGTAAACTATTCTTGTTTGAAGACTTTCGGTTGTGGAGCATTTGTCCATATTGATAAAGAAAATAAAACAAAGCTTGATGCAAAATCCAAGAAGTGTACCTTTATTGGATATGATAATTATTTTGGTTATCGCTTATGGGATTATGAAAATCACAAAATCATTAGGAGTAGAGATGGCATATTCAATGAGAAGTTCATGTACATAGATCAGTTGTAGGGAAAGAAGCAGGAAAAAAAACCAGAATACAAAGTCCTTGATGAATACACTGAAAAAGAAATTCCAAAGGTACCATAAAATCAAAATGTACAACAACAAGAGAAATAGGTACCTCAAACTCTTGAAAGTGTTGTTATAATATCTACTAGGTTAAGTAGACCCCCTGAACGATACTCTCCTTCATTGTATTATTTATTGTTGACTGATTTTGGTGAACCAAAATGTTATGATGAGGCAATGCAGGTAGACACTAAAAAGAAGTGGGAGCAAGGAATGAAAGAGGAAATGGATTCCTTGGTTTCGTCCCTTGACCAAGTTTTGAGGAAACATTGGTCATGTTTGACCACGTTTGGGACTTCGACAGGCTGGTCAAAGATGGAGCACCTAGGTGGAGCTGAGATCACGTGATCTCACTTGTTTTGTGGGCTTGTGGACCGAGCAAAGGGTTTACTAGGGTTTATGTAATGGGTGATGGGGATGTCGGCCCATGGTTTTACCCATGATTAGGCCTCTTTGTAAATGTATAAATAAGTAGTAGCTAAACGATGTAAAAGTAGTTACTGATTGGCTTAGTGCATGAGAAGTTGTTGGTTGTGTGCACAATATGTTGAAAGTGTTAATGTTGGCTTAGTGAAAGAGGTTGTAAGTTTCTTTGTGTAGACAGATTGTGTAAATTAAGGCTTTGTGCTACTAAGGAGTTGGCTCTGTGCCTTGACCTGGTTGTGGGAAAGAGGATCTGCCGCACTGTGCACAGATCTCCTGTCCTCTGCGGAGTCTGGCTCTGTGGCTTTGTGAATAGGAGCGGATGAATGTAAGAAGATTGAAGACTAATAAAGAAGAAGAATAAGTTGGTGGATGTAGCCCCACACTGGGGTGAACCATGTATATCCTGTGTCTTGATGTGCTTTGTGCGATGTTGTTTATGTGTTTATCTTCTTAGTGTTGTTGTTATAATGTATGATGAATGCATCTGATGTCACTGCTTAGTGCTTGGTGGTATTAAATATAAATTAATTCTAGATCCAAGATGATGCTATGTGCTAAGTAAATGGAATTACTTGATATTTATGGTTACTGCGTTGATCTGTAATAAGGGTTTAACATGCGATGTGAATGAGATTCAAGAAACTAATGCATATTGTTGTTTAAGTGCACTGTGAAGTATTTTAATCACATCTCTGTGTCCCAGCTTGGTTGTAGACACCTGAGTCCTACAACCCCCCCTTCCTCTACATCGGGTGAGACTTCATCTTCTTCGCAGGTGTTGCTGAAAGGGCCGCTAGTTAGGGTTTTGTTGGTGCGTTGTTGAAGCGTTGAACCCTGGGTATACCCCTGTGCCAACAAATGGTTCCGTTGCCGGGACTTGAAACTGTGATTGTTGGGAACTAAAGAAAAGAGAAATATTTGTGTGTAGATCTGTTGATGTAGTGCACAATATTCTACTTGACTTGTGAAGCTCTATGGTAAGAAAGAAACCAGATCTAAAGAAAAGAGGTAAGATATTAAATATTTTTTCTCTGGTAAAGGTAAGATAAGTGGATTTTTTTTCTTCGAAAGTATGAATCTAGGTATGTTTGATATATTTTGTCCTAGCCTGAATGTTAGGGCATAGTTCTAAGAAAGAGTTGATCTGAATAAATTTCATATAAATAGAGAAAAATATGTTATTCCTATGCATAGAAAGATTTTTTGGACTAATAAGTGGATGCAGGAACTTAGAAAGAATTTTTGCAGATTGCCTATCCCGCACTATGATCCCAGTGCACACTACAGGAAAGGACGGGGCTCTTTTAAAATAAAGAGAGGAATAATATTGTGTTATAATTGTAGAATATTGTGACATATTTCTAAGGAATTCCCTGGTACAAGTCATATTTGTCTTTGTTGTAAAGTTATTGGTCATGAGGTTGAGGATTTCCCAAGGATGATTGCTAAAGTTGAAAATATGAACATGAGACAAGAAAAATATAAATAAGGTCAAGAGACTAAGGATATGTTAGAAAATCAGAAAGAGAAAGAATAAGATAAAGCTCAGACTATGTTAGTACAGTTAAAAGAAGCAATGGATGACCACAAGGATGTTAGTTTGTCAGAGATCTTGAAAGAAAAACAACGCATAGTCACAAGAATAGAAGACTTCGACATAGTCTGTGTATTGGATGAAGAAACATGTGTGAATATTATGCCATAAAGCACTTGGGAAATTTTGGGAAAGCCTGTTATGATACCTTCATTGAGAAGGATAGGCTTGTTTAAAGGAAATATTATAACCCTATGTGGAAGAGTTACTAATATACCTATGATTTCTCATGAAACATCAACTAAAGAAGAATTTCAAGTCATTAAGTTTATTGATAACAACGCCCCTTTTCCACTTTTATTAGGAAATACTTAGATTGAGAAGGATCAGATCAAAAGGAAAGAAGATGAGGAAGCCACATAACAAAAAAATCAAGAACTAAGGGACCTCATTATTAGAATATAATGGATGTGCTCGTTTTACCATTGAAAATATCTCTATTGTCACCCAACCATAGGCCGAAGCCACCCTCCGAGCACCTTAACCTTGACAGAGAATCACTCTGGAAGAAAACCCTAGGCTAGATAGCCAAATAAAGGGTAGCGCATCTTTCCCCAAGGATAATGCACCAACAAGAGCTGATAAGATAGTCCAAACCCTAGCCAAGAGACATTCCAAGCCAAAACGTAACTGCTAGCTGCAACAACTGCACTGACAACTCTCCTCAAACCTACGCCCAAAACTGGGCACTGCAGTGTGCACAAGTGCTACTCTGCAATTCTGAGACTGCCTGCCAGAATGAGAAATGACCTCCTGCATTTATACTAATTCTGGCTAACTGTCTGGGCCGACTTCTCATTCTGGGTATCTGTTTGTTCAATATATATATTATTATTTATGTTCGACTTCTTCTCTTGGAGGCTAATAACCTAATATAAATTATCTTCTTGAGCCAACAAGTCTTCTAGAGTTATTAGCCAAATCATCAGGGTTTCTTCTTTCTTCCCGGAGTATTCTATCCTCGTCAGGTTTACACGTGGAGGTAAATACCTCCTACAGCTACCATAATATCAACACTCCCTCCTAGCTAGGGAGGTATTACAGGTAATGGTGTTGAGCACAAAAACATACCATTCACCCGGTAGCATCAACATAGTTGTATATACTAGATCATGAGCACCATCATCATCATCAGTGTCATCAGTTACATCATCTCTTGAAACCATACTCTATCTGAGTAATCAGACATGATGCTCACTCCACAAAGTGATACAAGAGCCATTCTTCTAATCTAGAAGAGTAAATGCTCTGAACCATTTTCCGTCTGGGAAATCTCTATCCTTTGATTATTCATCTAACTGATAATCATTACCAATACTACTGATAGTATTCAAGGAAATCGAAACAAAATAGAACAAAACTGTGTCTATCCATAGTAATACATAACTACAATCCAGTGGTACACTACCACACCAAGTAACACACAAGTACATGATCAACAACGTATAGTCAAGAACAATGGAACACATCCACCACAACAATATACATCTACTGTCATACAATATTCATAACAATCATCTGATATCAACCTGCACAGAAACAATGTTATGATATAAACTGAATCATCTGAGCCAATCTTTCACTCACATCTGTGAGATCTGAAAGAATATTTGCCCTCAAAGTAGAAAAATGAGATATCTGGACTATTCTTCTCAAGCAAGGAAGAATAACTGTCCTTTCTTCTGAACCTGGACCATTCCCCACCCTACACCATTCTTCCTACACTAATCAAAGTGCACCCTAAAGAGAATGTATAAAACCTAAGGAATGCCTGTCCCTGACTGCTAAGCCTGGACCATTCCTCACCATGGGCCATTCCTCCTACACTAATCAAAGTGCAACCTGGAGAGAATGTATAAACCCTAAGGAATGACTGTCCGGACCATTTCCTCTGTTAACCACAAGAGGAAAAGACTGTCCTGTACCAACCTCCAAAATGGACCATTCCTCATGTTAACCACAATGAGAAATCGTTGTCCGACGAGGTGGGCTAGTCTTCTTGAGTAACCCTCAAGAAGAGAGACTTCCCTAGACCACTCCCCATGTTAACCATAATGGGAAGTCACTGTCTATGATACATTAACAATATGGACCATTTCCCATGTTAACCACAATGGGAAATCGTTGTCCATCAGAAATCTCAATCCACTTTCCGAACTGGAAAGGAACCTGCTCATCCTGGACCATTTTTCGAACTGAAAAATGAATGTCCATAAATCAATACATATCGGTGCTCCCTCCCAACCTGGGAGTCATCTCTTCCTTTTTCAATAAGGAAGTCATCTCCACGAGCTCCAACTTGAGTACGCAAACTCTTTCATCTTATATAGAATATTTACCAAGATGTCTGTTTATCTGCTCATCTGTGGAGATATGTATTGGAGAACCTCTTTCTCCTTTTTGAACTTCATCACGGATAATGTAATGCTTGGTTTCAAATGTAATTCATTCTGGAGCACTGGTTTTTCTTTGAAGGCTTCATGTAGCTTTGATCAATAAAGTATATCATTGTTGGAACACTGGAACATATCCATGTGGCACTTCTTCTGTCATCATGAGATCTGATCTACTGAGTAATCATCTTGATACAATATCTCTATTATATAGAATCTTCACCACGCTTCTGCTATGTATTGGAGGTTCTTCACGAAGTTATAGTCTTCCATCTATATACAAGAGTCTCTTTCTAGTATGCCTCAAAGTCTTGAGTTTTCTCTTCATATTCTCTTTTTTCAATTGCTCTGGAGAAAATTATTTGCATTCATCTGATGTAGAACTCCAACCCATGGATATTGCTGATGATATAAAGACTCATGTATAGGTATGTTTGGTTTACTGGAACAAGTAATCATCATAGTCTTCTCCCTCCATCTGGTAGAACCTCTAGTCTTCAATCTCACAATGCTTTCATTCATAAGTCTTTCATACACTGTTCTTCATCACAACTTTCAGCTCCTCCGCTTGATTTCTTTTAGTGAGTTCATATCAGGATGGTAATCTTATGATTCTGGATACAATGAATGGTTGTTCATGCTTCTCTTCTTTCTTGGAATCTTCATGTTCTTCCTCTTGTTTTTATTTAGCTTTTGGGTCCATGGAGTTTCTTATAGATTCCATGCCCTAAAGATTTTATTTATTTCTTTCATCATAGGATCACAGATGTGGATGGACAACTAGAGATACTTTAAGGCTTCTCTTCGAAGAAGTCTTCTTCTATAGTTGAACTGAACACGTACTGTCTTTCATGGCTGCTACCATACTTCATCATTTTTAATGGATCATAGGATTAGATCCCTCCTAATCCTTGCTTCATGTATGAGTGCATATAATTGGCTCCCTCCGTCTAACAGAGTGCACGCTTCCGTCTGCATTTTTATTGTCTTCTGCAATATATAATTGGCTCTCTCTGTCTAACAAAGTCCACGCTTCCATCTTGTTGTCTTCTACAAAACGTCATAAGTCTTTCTCCAATTTCCTCTTGATTTCTGACTTCTTTCTGTCTTTGCTTCTTCTAAGTCTCTTCATTATTTATTCCATTTATCTTGCAATAGCTTCCATGTATTTCATTCTTTCATGTATTATCTAATGATTTCAATCCTTATCTTGTTTTTCTTCCATCGGTATAGTTCTTCTTGGAATACATTTTCTTCCAGGAGATAGATATACAAGATATGTACAGAGACGATGCAAACAAGATATGTACAAGAAATAAGAAGAGTATTGTTACCTTTAGAAGAAGAAGCCTCTTTCATCCTGCTTAGTCTTCTTTGTAGGTTCCTTTTCTTCGACAATTGATGCTTCATGTTTCTCCTTCCTTTTCTTTAGCTCTGGACAATGATTCTTGTAGTGACCATACTTTCAACGGTTGAAGCATTGTATTTCTGAAATATCTTTCTCTTGATGTGTCTTCTTCTTTGAACCAAAATTCCTTTTGTTCCTGAAGTTCTTGAATATTGTTGTGAAGGCTTGATCATCGTACTTATTTTGGGGTTTCTCTTTTGCACCGATCCTTGATTCTTCTTGAGCACAACAAGTCCAAAGTTCTTCAAGTGTTGGATACTCCTTCCTTGTGTTCATGCTTGCGGAAAAATACATCCCACGTCTTGGGAAGACCATTGAGTACTATGTTTACCAATTCCTTCTCTGAAATGATTTCTTCAATAACTTGTAGTTGATCTCTTAATTGAGATATTTTAAAAAAGTATGATGTTATGCTGTCATCATCAGTCATCTTCATGTCATGGTGCTCATTCTTCATACTCATTATTTGTCCAATGTTTCTGATCGAGAAGAGATTTGTTAGGGCATCTAACATCTTCTTCGATGAGTCAAGATGGGAGATGTAGGGTATGAAGTGGTATTTTATATATTCCACTATGATACTCATGGAATTGATGTAACCATATTTGAACTTCTCCATAACTGCAACATTTTGTGGTTCCTTCTCTTTTCCTTCTTCAAACTCTGGTTTCACGATTTTTCCTTTCACGATATCCAACACTTTATTCTTGGCAAGGATGAGGTCAATCCTTGTCTTCCATGCTTTGAAGTTAGAGGTTCCATCTAACTTGTTCTCTAACTTCATAGAATAAGTCATGGCTGCTTTGAATTGGTCAAACCCTAGATTTGACCAAAAACTCAAACTTCACGTCTTGGCTTGCTGAGAGTACCAGGAGATGCGCTAGGCTAGGGTGCACTGATCTATCCAGAGATTAGGTCAATTGCTTCACTTAAGGTGCCTCAACGAGAGGGTTAGGGTTACTACAAATGCACCTGCTAGTAACCCCAACAATAGTGCAATGATGACTACTCCTGCTAGAAACCCTAGCAATAGTTCTTCAACGAGCTTAACATCCGTACGACTATGTTTCCTTCCAGCGGTTAGACTGAGTGAAGGAGGTGTGGGCCCATAACTTGTTAGAATATAATGGATGTTCTCATTTTACCATTGCCAATATCTTTATTGTCACCCAACAATAGGCCGAAGCCACCCTCCGAGCACCTTAACCTTGACAGAGAATCACTCTGGAAGCAAAACCTAGGCTAGATAGCCAAACAAAGGGTAGCGAACCTTTCCCCAAGGATACCACACCAACAAGAGATGATCAGATAGTCCAAACCCTAGCAAAGAGATATTCCAAGACAAAACATAACTGTTAGTTGCAACAACTGCACCGACAACTCTCCTCAAACCTGCACACAAAACTGGGCACTGCAGTGCGCACAAGTGCTTCTCTGCAATTTTGACATTTCTTGCCAGAATGAGAATTGGCCTCCTGTATTTATACTAATTCTGGCCAACTGTCTGGGCCGACTTCTCATTTTGGGTATCTATCTGTTTAGTATATATATTATTATTTTTGGCCGACTTCTTCTCTTGTTGGCTAATAACCTAATATAAATTATCTTCTTGAGCCGAAAATTCTTCTAGGCTTATTAGCCAACTCATTAGGGTTTCTTCTTGCTCCCTGGAGTATTCTATCCTCATCAGGTTTACATGTGGAGGTAAATACCTCTCGCAGCTACCATAATATCAACACTCATAACCAAAAGAATAGATCGACTGATAGAAGAACAAGAGGATAAGTCTAAGAAATATAGGGAAAGAGAGTTAGTTGTTGATGTCGAAAGAATGCAAAAAGGTTTGAAGGACCTACCCATGCAAGAAAGAAGTATAACTACCCCGGAAATCGTAAGAGAAGGGAAATTAACCTCAGAATCTATAAGATCACATCAACAACACGAAGTTGCTATGATACAAAAAGATAAGAAGAAGAATGGAAAGAGGAATCCAGAGACCCAAATCATAGGAAAGAAGGCAAGGAAGCTCAGTAAGAAGAAAGCCAAGCTAGAAAAAATACAGGAGGCTCCAGAGAAGACTTCGCAGGAGGCAGATCTACACAAGTTGAACCTTCCTGGAATATCAGAACCACGCAGAATGGGACTTCTCCACAATGAAGCTATATGACCATTGGAGGCACCCCAACCATTAGAATAACACTCCAGAATGGCTAGAAACACAATTATTGACGAAAAAAACACCATTGGACCGTTGAGACCGTGCCATAATAGACCGATTCATATTGATTGAGGCATTCTTGCCTATTGGAGGAATCTGTTACAACGCTTTCTTATTTAACCCGTCGGACGCTGCACCGGGACCACTTTTTTCCACCTGTGATTATCAGAGCTAACAGATAATCAATTGCATATCGTGCTATGATTTTTAGGCCTCACCATCTGTTTGATTACCTTGCTTATCCATTCTCCTACTCGATCTATTTGGTTACAAGTGTGAATGTCGGGCTAACATAGCGCGTTAGAGAAGTCTGTGGAGGAGATCCTCATGGATCTCATGGCTGAGAGAGTTATGTTTGTAGGAATACATGCATCGTCGACTGGAGGATTGCAAGCATCCCCCTCAACTGGATATTGTTCCACCCATACTACTGAGAAGAGAATCAAGCACCGCGATGATCTGGCTAACGCGAAGCAGATCCTGTTGGTATTTCCAGATAATATATCGCCTTTGGTTGGCACGGTTAACCGTGATAGTATCCCACGTGAGTTTGAGTACACAATGATCACTGTGTACATCCTGAAGGGGATACATGTAGTTGGACCCCAGTTAGGACACATCCCATCTATGAAGAACAACAACTTTAACCTCGGATATAGGAAGAACTATGTGATGCTCGCGCCACATAGGTATTTGATGAAGACGATTGGGAAGAATCCACACATAGTCTCCTAGCCGTGGATTAAGGAGCTTGCGCAATCAACGATCCTGAATGTAATGAATATCGCTCACTTTGGCCGACATCAGGAGGTTAACGCCTGCATTAAAGTCATCCTGTCGTGCTATCATGGAGGATATCTATGGCTCGACAGGTGCATTACTGTGGATCTGGCGCTGATCCACCTCATCACAGGACTGGGCATGCAGGGACCAGACCCTCAATAGTTCTACCCAGACAAGACTTCAGATTGCTCCCTGGAACAATGCATAAAGGAGGATTATGGCGATGTAGAGAAGGGAAATCGAGGCTACAAGGTAGCCTCCATATAGGACGGCGCAGTGCACCTATCTTGTCAGCTTATAGATGGAAAGCGCGTTAGAAATAACCGTCCCGCTTAGGTCAAAGGATTTGTAGTAGACCTCGCAGGAAAGTGCGTGGAGGGGATGCAAATGAACTGGGCGAGTTACCTCATCAATGAGCTAGAGAAGGACTGTCGCGAAGCGCAGGATCAGGGATATTGATTCCATTTTAGTCTGTTACTGGTGCTGATCACATTTGTCACTTGGCAGATGCTAGAAGGAGCGACATTTCCATAAGTTGATCCATCAGAGCCATTGTCCGCAAGGTTCTCCACCTTGTGGTATACAAATGATATGTCAAAGTAGTGGAAGTCGAGCGTTGTCTTCCATGATTAATACCAGTAGATGAAGCGTTCTATTGAATCATTTCCATGCATGACACCGAATACATTGCACTAGTACAGACTGCTAGCAGAGTTCTGCACAGATCGACACTTTATCTATATCACTGCGCATAGGGATGAAAGCAAGGAGGAGTTGCAGTCCTATTATAAGATGACCAATGAAGACATGGAGGAAATCATCAAAGAATGGCTAGCAAAGTTCCTTGTACTAGTGGAATATGAAAAACTCTCCGACCCCGACATCATTGGAAGTCCCTTGGTCACCCAGGTCAAACATGATGGACAAACTAGCGCGAAGAAAAAGAAGAAAATGGAGGAAGTGCAGAACATAGAAACTGATGACGAGGACAATGCCTCAGAGGAAAGTAGGCCTGACTCACTCGCAAGAGGAGGAGGATATGAAGTGAACCAAGAACAAGGAGGGGAAGAAGGAGAAAATAAATACAAATGCGAAGTTACACCGCCGAAGGATCCCCCTACCGAAGCTAAAAAATCAAAGAAGCGAAAGGTTTGTCCACAGAAACCCTCATCAAGAAAGAACATGTGCATTGGTAAGCCCAAGATGAAGTCCATGCTCATAGAGGACGACGTTGATCTAATCATCGTAGATGTGGAGGATGATTTAGAGGATATCTTGCAGCACTATGGAGCAAAGAAGGAGACGTTGTATGAAAGAATAGAGAAGGAGTTGAAGGAGATACAACAAGCCTTCCATTCAAGCCGTGCAATACCTACTATGCCTTCTTCGTCAAAAAATGTAGAATTGGGGGATGAGCCTGCCTAATTACGAAGATTAGCAGATGCAACAGAGGCTCGACTTTAGCAAGACCAAGAAGAAAAGGAGCAGGCTACAAAATCCTTGAAGCAAGAAAAGGAGGAGGTCTTAGAGCAACTTCGAGTTGCACAGAAGGAGAAAGATGAAATTTGGATGATGTTCGAATTGGACAATGCAAAGGTAGAGAAAGAAAAATATCAACTGCTTGCAGAGCATACTGTGATGAAAGAGGCAGTGACTAAAGAAATTCACTCTGTGCCGGGCTTGGAACAAGAGGAAAAGATTCATCCAAGATTTAAGTGGGGAAGCTCGTTGAGGCCATTCAACACCTTCAAGTGAGAGTAACAGAGTTAGAACTCCAAGCAGTGCCGAGCACTCCGCAAGAAGTGCACGATCAGAGGGAGGAAGTCTCTAGGAGCGCAGTTGGAAGGATCAAGGCACTCACATAAGAATGTAAGCAATTAAGTAATCATAGTGCACAGACCTACAAATGCCTCGTAGAAGATACAAAGATGAGGAAACTGGAAGCACAAATCCAGGTGGTGCAGCAACAAGCATCTGTCATGCAAGCGCATATGAATTCACTCACTGGAGTTGAGAAAATGAAGAGATCACATGAGCAACGTGTAGTCCAACAATAAATTACTGACATCCAGAGAAAATTCATGGAGGTTACACAAAGATTACAACTGGTGCAGGATGAAGCCTGCACAATTTTTGAAGATATTGAAGGACAAGGCTCGTAGCTAGACCAAGTGGTTGCAACAGTGTAACAACGTCTGGAAGGGCCTGTTACAGAGCAAGTGATTTAGGAGTTCGCCGAGTAGGAGGCTCTGGCGAAGTAGCAAGTTGAGGCATATAGAGCTAAGATTGAGGCCTTTGAAGGAGTGTTGCCCAGATATGAGTGAATTGAGACGAGTCACATGTGAGTGTTGGGGGCCTATTGGCCCTTGACAAAGTTTTGAGGAAACATTGGTCGTGTTTGACCAATTTTGGGACTTCGACATGATGGTCGAAGATGGAGCACCCAGGTGGAGCTGAGATCATGGGATCTCACTTGTTTTGTGGGCTTATGTACCAAGCAAAGGGTTTACTAGGGTTTATGTAATGGGTTAAGGGGATGTTGGCCCATGGGTTTACCCATGACTAGGCCTCTTTGTAAATGTATAAATAAGTAGTAGCTAAGAAATGTAAAAGTAGTTACTGATTGGATTAGTGCATGATAAGTTGTTGGCTATGTGAAGAATATGTTGCAAGTGTTAATGTTGGCTTAGTGCAATAGGTTGTAAGTTGCTTTGTGCAAACATAATGTGTAAAGTAGGGCTCTATTCTACTAAGGAGTTGGCTCTATGCCTTGACCTAATTTTGGGAAGGAGGATCTAGTGCACTGCATAGATCTCCTATCCTCTACGGAGTCTGGTTCTGTGGCTTTGTGCACAAGAGAAAATGAATGTAAGAAGATTGAAGACTAATAAATAAGAAGAAAAAGTTGGTGGATGTAGCCCCATACTAGGGTGAACCACATATATCCTGTGTCTTGATGTGCTTTTTGCGATGTTGTTTATGTGTTTATCTTCTTAGTTCTATTGTTATAATGTATGATGAATGCATATGATGTCATTGCTTAGTGATTGATGGTATTAAATATAATTGAATACTAGATCCATGGTGATGCTATGTGCTAAGTGAATGGAAGTACTTGATCTTTATGGTTACTGTGTTGATCTGTAATAAGGGTTTAATCTGCGATGTGAATGAGATTCATTAATCTAATGCATATTGTTGTTTAAGTGCTCTGTCAAGTATTGTAATCATAGATCTGTGTCCCAGCCTGGTTGTAGACACCTGAGTCCTGCAATCCCCCCTGCCTCTACCTCGGGTGAGACTTCATCTTCTTCGCAGGTGTTGCCAAAAGGGCCGGTAGTTAGGGTTTTTTTGGTGCATTGTTGAAGCATTGAACCCTGGGTATGACCCTGTGCCAACACCTGGTAAATAACCATACTTGAGATTTGGTTCAGTTTCCTACACGAAAAAAAGCATTGCAAAATAAATGGGATTACAAGTTGAAGGAAGAAGATGGAGGAAAAAAGTGGTACAAGGATAGACTTGTTGTAAAGGGGTTTGCACAAAAGAAAGGTATAGATTTTGATGAAACATTTTCTCTTGTTGTCAAAATGACTTCAATTAGGACTATTTTAATTCTTGTGGTAGTATAAGATTTACATCTTGAACACTTATATGTAAAAACAACTTTTCTCCATGGATATTTGGAGGAAGATATTTATATGCAACAACCACAGGGGTATGAGGTCAAAGAGAAGGAAAATTTGGTATGTAGGTTGAAGAAGATCTTGTATGGCCTAAAGCAAGCTCCAAGGCAGTGGTATTTGAAGGTTGACAGGTTTATGATAGAACAAGGTTATAATAGATTTCATTTTGGTCACTGTGTTTATTTTAAAAGGATAGAAATTGGAAGCTATATTATCTTGTTATTGTATGTAGATGACATGATTGTTGCAGGGTCTAATATGCAAGATATAAATGTGCTCAAGAAGAATTTAGCTAATTCATTTGCGATGAAGGATTTGGGTGCTGCAAAGAAAATCCTTGGTATGAGAATAACAAGAGAGAAGAAAAATCACAAATTGACATTGTCTCAGGGTGAGTACATAGAGAAGGTGTTGGAGAGGTTTAGAATGCAAATTGAAAAACCAATTAGTACACCTTTGGCCAACCATTTTAAAGTAACCAAGGAAACATGTCCCAAGACACAGGAGGAGATATAATACATGTTCAGGGTCCCTTATTCATCATTAGTTGGTATCTTGATGTATGCGATGGTTTTCACAAGACCAGATATTGCACATGTAGTGGGAGTTGTGAGAAGTTATATGAACAATCAAGGTGAAGAACATTGGGAGGCCGTAATGTTGATTCTCAAGTATTTGAAAGGTACTGGTACTCATGTATTATGTTTTGGAAATTCAAACACTTTTCTACATGGATATGTTGATTCAGATATGGCAGGTGATAAAGATAGTAGGAGGAGCACCATAGGGTATGTTTTTACTGAAGGTGTAACAACAATAAGTTGGATTTTGAAACTGTAAAAGGTTGTTGCACTTTAAACAACAAAGGCAGAGTATGTTGCTGCTATAGAGGCTAGTAAAGAGATGATTTGGTTATAGAGGTTTATGGAGGAGTTGGGAAAGAAGCAAGATAACAACATTTTTTACTGTGACAACGAGAGTTCCATGTTGAAATTTACACTTGACATTGAGAGGGGAGGGGGGTGAATCAGTGTAAAAAAACTTTGGACAATTTTCCACTTTTCATAAATTAATTGAAAAACATATATTTATTTCAATTTCTCAACCAATATATAAAAGAATAAATATTTTATTTATTTATTTAACTTGAATGAATACATAAGATCAATATTCATCTTCAACCAATTATGAGAGACCCAATTCTCTATTACAAGACCCAAATTGTAGTTCTCATATCCAACTGAGATGTGAGGAATCCAATCCTCATACAAGACCCAACTTGTAAACAGACACCAACCTAATAGAATGAACCTTCATTCAATCCATTATATATAAATATATATACTTCAAAAAATTCAACTACACATTTGTTCACCATACTTCTTTGTTTATATAGTCTCCCAATAGGTATGATTTTGAAGCATTATGTCCCTTTGTTTGAACCATTACACCTCTTCATTTGAATTAATAATAATGATTTCTATTATTATTATTATCATTAATAGTTTGATTTAAAGACTTCAAATCCTTTGTTAATTTGCATTTATTCTTTTCTGGATAAAAACCTTGTCACTGCAAATGTTGCAAAAATCGAGTTTTGTAGAGGCGCTTCCTTCAAACCATGTTTTTCATATGACCGTATGCGCAGAACCACAATATTATTAACTTAAGTGCTGCCTCTTCTCTCACCCTTATTCCTCTATCACAAGACCAATGTTTCGTGCTTCATAATTCTTCCCCTTTTTCTTTTTATCCCCCCATATGTCCAGTGTTGGGACTGTGTTCTCTGGGATTTGACACTCTGAAAATTTTCTTATTTTCACCAAATCTTGTTATCTCCGAAGTGATATCTTCCAGAGTGTTATATTTCGAGAAACTTCAATTCACAGTTTTAATCCTCATCATTGATCATGATTTCAGATCAATGGTTTGATCTTTCTTTTTAAAAGACTCATTCTCACAATTTTCTTATCCTTATCTAATGGATGGGATTCAATCGTGAGATGGACGGTTGTCATTTCCTCCGGTACTTCGCGACTTCGGGGGTTGGTTCTTTTTATAAACTTCCAATTCTCCTGGACTAAATTTCATTGAAGTGTTAATCTTGAGTTGACGTGTGTCCATAAACTTCAATGGTCCAGATCTTATTTCGGAGTTTCGGTACTCCAGGACTCCGGGTTACTAGAAATATGAAGTAGTTCAATTCCTCCAGAGTGATAACCTACCGAATAAGTCATAAAGTGGTGGTGATCGCTTGCTGTTGGTTAACACCTCCGCTTACGCTATCCTTCCACTATTCTTGATCAACGGTTGAGAATGCTCACGAAGTTGATCAACGGTTAGCATTACTTAGTGATTTACGCTTTACTCTATCCATCCACTGTACTTGATCAACGATCGAGAATGCTCCCAAATTAGATCAACGATTAGTGTTACTTCGTGATTTACGCTTACTCTATCCTTCCACTATTTAATCCAATGGTTATGACTTAATCAAATTTTGAGATGGACGACCACTATTTACTTCGGGACTCCAGGACTTCAGAGGTCCAGGTAATTGTTGTTCCAATTTCCAGCGGAGTTGGTCAGCACTGAAGTGGTCAACATGGGAGTTCTTATGTCATATTTCCACTACGTTTTGATTTAACGGTCATGTGAGAATCCATATGATATTAGATCAATGATTAGCATTGACTACGACCTTCGGTGCTTCAGGTAGTTGCTGATGATAGACTTTGGTTTCCACCGAAGGACAAACTCCCAGAGTGACATAACTTGCTGACATCACTTCTGAATTGGCACTGGCCAAGTGGATTCCACGTATCGCTTAGATTTGTGACTTATGTGTACCTAAAATGAAAACTAGATCTTGAAACTTCTCACCATTTGATTACAGCAGGTGCCCTTGCTGACATGGCGTTTAATGATGTGGATTTCTTGATGTGTCACATGTCCTCCTCCCGGATATAACGGTCGTAGGTTCATCTGAATCCTTGATCCAACAACTATGATCAATTCTAGATTAGTGGTATAGATTCATTTCAACCTTCGAGACTTTTGGTTATTCTCTTTTCCCACTTCCCAATTATCCCGTAGTGAGATTCCCTGAATAAACCTCGAGTAACTTGAATTTATCTAACGATCCTTATTTGATGCGAAAATCTTAACACGGTCCAATGGTTGTTGGGAATTCGACTATTCGAGATCTCGGGCCTTTGGCCTTGTGTTGGTGTCTAAATATGTCCTAAAAACAACCTTAGTTTAACATTAATTTATCAACCCAGAGATTCATCTTTTATCTCAAGAATATCAACAAAGTCTATGCAGGTAGCCTAAAATCGTGTAGCTAAACCAAATATGAGTTCATCAACAATCAATTTCCTCAAACGTTCACCAAAGATTCTAAGAACTAAATGGAATTGAAATTTGATTACTAAAATGCTGTAAAATGGAAAGGAACTAATTAATCTATTGAATTCACTTAACTAGAAAGCAATAATTGAATCTAAGTAAGGACTTGCAAAATTAACTATCAATCATGAATTCTGATTACTGGAAAGGAAATAACAAATTACTCTATCTACGGAAAGAAACAACAATTATAATCTAATCGGAAGGGACAACTAATGTAACTTTGCCGAAAGGAACAACTATTGTAACTTTAACTGAAAGGAACAACTATTGTAACTTTAACCAAAAGGAACAACAATCATAAATCTAAGGAAAAGGAACAATGCGGATGAAAATGTGAGGAATTATCAAGCAATGACTTTAGAAATGGAAATCATAATGACAATCATTAATAAATGATGGAAATGTCTGTCTTCTATGTGCAAACAATCATAAAATCATTAACACACTTATGCATTTATCCTTGGCTATTGTAAAAGAGATCTGAATCACAAAATAGAAATCAAACTTCGAATTGATACAATTACAGAACGAGACAGTAGCTCCTTCAGACTGGGACCTCGGTCTTAAAAAGTACCACTACGAGAAACTTAGAGCACATAAATGATAAAAACACTCAAAACTTTCATTGATTCCATGGCTGGTAAAACATTTACAAAAATTGCTTGCACAGAACAATTCTGAATCTAAATGCTTGAATGCGTTTTTTCCTTGTTTTTTATGGATCTATTACCCTCTTATATATTACAATAGTTTGGGTAAATCAAGCTATCCCGAGGATCGAAAGATCCTCAGGATTGCTTTACTATTATAAAATTACAATATAGAAAATGCATTATCTTCAAACTTCTTTGCGCCTAAAAAGTCTTCAACCTCCAATAGCTTGCGCATAGCCAAAATCTCTTTGGTTATCTTTGATAGTTATTTATCCAATTCCGCAACAAAATCAAACCATTCCAATCGTAAATTAGAATCTATTTAATAAAAATTTAATAAAAACCCTAAGAGACATACTAATCATATTCTTTCCTATCTATCCCTAACTATCTAAAGAATCAATCAAAATCATATCATGAACTGTGGGAAAAAAGAAGATATTTATACCTTTTTCGTAACCCAACACCTTGCTTATCATATCCTTCCATTTTTATTTTTATTGGATGGTCAATATAACTCCTGAAATGTTTCTTAGATAAGATGACTCATATCCTTCCTTGATCTTAACGACCGAAAAACCTCCTGAATCTCCTGCTTCATATCTGTCAGTTGATATCTAATTCCTCCCAACCTATGACTTCCCCTCAATTTGACGGTCATGGACTGTCCCGAAATGATAATTGATGACGCATGTGCGTCATCTCTTCTGAGCCTCCTGTGCACCATCTCTTCTGCGATTTTGGGTTTATACTTGGATTCCAACTGAGTCAAGATCGTTGATATGTTGGGAATTCGATCCCTATCGCGTTTCTACAATGCACTTTCCCTTGTGAGTTTTGATTAACATTTCTTGATTCTGATCTATTTCATCACTATTTCTCTTGAGATTTTAATAATTGTTTGTGTATTCTTTACTCCTTCTGTACATGGATTCTCTGTATTCTACCTCTCCTGAGATTTAGAGTCATAGGATCAACAATGATCACAAATTTCTTCTTCCACACAATGATCTTTCTTTTGTTCTAATTACTGTACATGTTGGACTCATGTTTCCATCAATGACAACACATAGTCAATAATTCCAATAATATCCCCCTTTGTCATTGAGGTAAACATATATGTAAAACAAAAATGAGTTCATACATTTTCTCCCCCTATCAATGATATTCTTTTCTATCTGATAACACATTTTTTTTCTGCTTAACTTTGTTTTACTGCTTCTCTCCGCCTTTGACATCAATGACAAAGAGTGAGGCTTTGACTATTTTTCTCCCCATGTGAATTTACTAACTGCTTATCTTAGTCCATTGGGATATTTGTGTTCAAATAAGTAGTCTTCTTGATACCAACTTGTAGTGATACCCATTTGTAGTGATAAAGTCTTTCAAACCTTAATCTAATTAATTTCTTATTTGATAACCAAAATATTTCACCTGAGTTTTTACTGACTTTCCTTTTTCAAATAGAACATAAGTATGAATCTTACTGATATTTTTGATCTTCTTCTTATTCTTCTTTGATATTTTCACATGAATATCAATTGAGGATTGATACCAATTGATTTAATACCCATTTTGTTATCAATTGATCTTTGCTGAATGATACCCCTTGAAATTCTCTGCTACATTTTCTCTTCACCCCTTTTTACAAAAATGATAAAAATGATCTTTTCTTATTCCTTATGAGGTTATACTCCCCCTAAGGCGATGCTCCTCTTTGTCCATTTTCTCCTTATTGTATTATACAACTAACCCTACTAATGATTTTTATTTTGACCACTAATCTTTAGATAGTCAATATTTTCCATATGTTATTTTAAAAACTCTTGGCATAATCCTTTGATTTTGTAGAAACCAATTTAAACTTATTTTTGTATTTTCTTTCTTTGGCTAACAAATTATGACATCATCAGAATTTGATATTGTCCAATATTATTCTATAGGCACTTCCCTTTCTTGAGCTTGATCTATTTCATATTGAATTTCACATTCTTTATTAGGACCTTCACCCATCATTTTCTTATTATTAATTTCTTCATTTTTAGGTGTAGTATCATCTTTCTTGCTTTCTCCTTCAGATTTTATTCTCCATATCTCTCTATGAGATATTCTACTTTTTGGACCTTCTCTTTCTAATTGTGTTTTTGGAGATTTGTCATCTCCTTTCTTCTTCCAAATTTTATTTGGTTTTCTCCCTCGCTTGAATGAATTATTTAAGGATTGAATTTTTGAACTCTTGCATCTTTGGGATTTGTGCCCAAACCTATCACAGTTGTAAGATCTCATTGTATGACAAAATTTTGTTGTGTTCCCAAAAAAATTGCATCTCCAACATCTAATTGATTTTTTGGATTTTCCTGTATATCCTTTCTCTAGTTTCTTGCAGTCCATTGCTTTATGACCAAAGTTATGACAAGAAAAGAAATAACCATTGAAGATGTTTCCATTCTTGAATTTATTTTGTTTTGAGAGATCTGTCTTTTGATTTTCTTCTTCATTTTTACTTCTATAGCTTCCTTCTTTAACAAAGTTCATGACTTGTAATTGCTTTGTAATTGCACCTTTTCCTTTTGAGAAGGATGATCCTTTATCATGTTTGTAAATGGTGCTCCATTTGTCACTGTCTTCCTTTTTATTGTATCCACGACCAGTTTTGTCATCAACCAATCTTTGTTTGTTCCAAAAATTATCTAGGATAGCTGAGCTATTCTGGAATTTGACAGATTTATTTATCTTTTCATCCATATTTTTGAGATTGACTATTTCCAATTTCAACATGTGACATGTCTCTTCCTTTTTAGTTAACTGAATCTTCATGGCTTCTTCCACTTTCTTAGCATCTTCAATTTGAGTCTTTAGATTGATGACTATTTCTTCTGTCTCATCCAAGAATTATTTGCATTTAACCGTTTTTTCACATGTCTTCAACTCTTCCATATATTTTGTTAGATCAAAAACTTAGTTTTCAATCTTTTGATTTCTTCCTTGTTTTCTAGCTGAATCCTTTTGAGGTCGATGGATTCCAATTCCAACATGTGGCATGATTCTTCCCTTTTGGTTAATTGGATCTTCTAGGCTTCTTCCTTTTTGTTAGATTCTTCAATTTGAGTCATTAGATATGCATTAGTACTTTCATTTATCTTTTTGAGGTTGATGATTTCCAATTCCAACATGTGGTAAAAAGTTTCTTTCCTAGTTAATTGGATCTTTAGGTCTTCTTTACTTTCTTTAGTTTCCTCAAGTTGAGTCTTTAGACTGTTAAATGTTTCTTCTGTTTCTTTTAGTACTTCGTTTATTTGGTTATAATGTTTTTTCAATTCTTTTATTTCCTTTATTAGATGATCAACTTCAATATTCAATCTTATGATATTTTTTTCTTTGTCTTTTATCTGAACTCTCTGTTCAAAATCTTCAAGGCTAGATTGATCTAACTATTAAAGTAGCAACATATCTTTCTGTTGAAGTTTCTCCAACTCTTATAGAGTGCACATAATTGTGTACTCAATATTTTCAATATCCTCCATATGAAATTTAATATGTATACCATTTCCTGGTTCCATACGAATCTCTTCTATTGCAATTGTAACATTAGTCTTAAGATTATGTAAATTTTCTTTAGTGATTAATGAGGTATGCCTCAATTGCTTGATGATGTTGTCTTCTTCATTGTTAACTAGGGTTTTCATAAAATCCTGCATTTCATTCTGATTAGAAATGTCTTTCTCTGTATTATGTTCTTCAATCTGATTGCAATTTTCCTTTTCTTTATCTTGTTCCTTATCTTGATAAGAATTATCTTCTTCTGAGTTTTGTTCTTTATTCTGACAAGAATCCTTTTTATCTGAGTCTTGTTCCTTACTTTGATAGGATTTGTCCTATTCTTCTGCTTCATTCTGATCATAATTTTCTAGCTAGAGCCATAATTCTTTAGCATATTTATAGTGCCTCATATTTTCTTTTACTTGGTCTGACAATCCATCTTAGATTTCTTTTAAGGATAATGAATTGTTTCTCCTTGATTCCTTTTCAATTTTGGTTTTGCTATTTGAAGTAGTTAAGTTCTAGGGCTTACTTACTACTGAATCCCAAACTCCAGATCCTCTTGACTTCAAATATCTTTTCATATTTTCCCTTTATGAAGAATAATCTGTTCCATCAAATAAAGGAGCTTCATTTGTGGAGAGAGCCATTTGTCCACCCATTTCTTCAGAATCAACCTTCCAATGTTTAAACTGAGCAGAAGGCACCTGCTCTGATACCAATTGTTGAAATGTACACTTGACACTAAGAGGGGGGAGTGAATCCATGTCACAAAACTTTGGACAATTTTCCACTTTTCATAAATTAATTTAACAACATATATTTATTTGAATTTCTCAACCAATATATAAAAGAATAAATATTTTATTTATTTATTTAACTTGAATGAATACATAAGATTGTTCTAGCAATATTTTCCTCTCCCTATGCAAACTTGCACATAAGGCCTTTTTCGATTTCTCTATGCAGACTTGAAGTCCCTTTTTGCAAATCCTAGAGATAAAAATATTATTTTTCCACATATACGTGTCCTACCTATTGTACAACATGCGTATACGAAGGTTGCAACACTACAACCCATGTACATTGGGTTTTGTGCTCAAAATTAAAAAACGTTGTCGGGTTTCCATTTCACGTCATGAGATCCATGATCCTTGGCCTTCCATATACTGGAAACATTCCGACTTGGCCCTTCAGGTCCACTTGAAGGCTATAAATGGGCCAAATCCGAGCTATGGAAAAGAGAAAAATAATTCAACTTTGAGAGCAAAGTTACTCTGGAGAAATTATTCACTTCATATTGAGTTTGCATCCCTTTTTCCTTTTAAGTCTGAATACATTGTTCAGCCCCCAAGCTCTTCCCTACTTGATTGAGAACTTCATTGTCTCTCTTATATGAGTTTGCCTTTGGTGGAGGATTATAGTGGTGGAGGCCCAACTAGAAGGGACTTAGTTTCTCGGTTCCGAACTGTGCCAGCACAGAAGTTTGTAATTCATTCACTTATGCTGATTACATTTTAATAGAAATACTCTTTTATCATCCAATTAATGTCTTGCAAATATTTGAATTGTTATTCCATGGGAGTATTTGTTATGGATATTGATGGATTATGCTATTGAATGTGCTAACATTATATATTATCACCATATGCTTCCATTTCTTGGTTGTTGAGGACAAGTTGCAGGTGTATTGCTTTGAGTCAAGTGCTCAACAGTGGACTTCATCGAACGTTTGGAGGAGGTAGGCCTTTTATCTTGTCTTGCTAGAATATTTGTTTATATAACATACCTGATATTAGAGTTGATTTTTGTAGTCATTCCCGTCTGTTGTGGTTTACCCCTAGCCATAGAGAGATTTTACTCATAATAGAATTGACGACCATATTGGGGATATAATATTCTTTTCGGGGTTTGGAGTGTTTTTCTCCTTAGATTTCTCTTGTTTACATTGAGTTTCTTGTCATCTGACTGCTTGACAACCTCTGTTCATTCTGAGTTTGAGTTTCTTAACCTTCTCATTAGCCTGGCTGTGTTTTAACACATATACGCGGTTTTTTTTCCTAACAATCACGTACATACGCATGTTGTCCTTCTGCAAGAGGTGTATATACACAATTTTCCCCTGACCAATCGCGTACATTACCCTTTGTTGCTTGGTTGCTGGGTTTGATGATTATTGGGTAGGTTTTGATGCTTGCTGAGTCTTCTTGGGTCTCTATTATGATTGTTAAGTGTCTGTGGAATGACATGAAACCTTTCTTTGGTTGAATTTTTGGGCAGTGCCTTTCTCATCATCCTTTTCATTTGATTGTCCTTGCATCTTGGGTTGGGTGTTTTCTTCTTGATATCCTACTTGATTTGTCTCCGTTTACATACAATAGAGCCTTTATATCAAGTTGTTGTTCAATCCTTGCATTTTCATTCTGTTATATTGAAAATACAAAAATATTAGGAATTTTGCATTGATGGCATTTGATTCTTTAGGTACTTATCATTGATCTTAGTGCATGTAAAGAAAGATTGCATCTTATTTGGAATTGCAGAACTAAATTGAAAATTGCATTTTGAAAAGAATATCATTTATTGGGAATTGAAGTTAGGACTTTGCATTGTATTCATATTCATTTATTTTACTTGTTGAGTTATAACATCATTAGTTTCACGACTGCACCTTTTTGAGTAAGAAAGGCCACTAAAAGTAGCACTTATAATTTAAAATTGATTAGTAACAATTTTATTTTCTAGGGTGCACAAACTAGCTTAGGATTTAGAGCCTTGGAATAAGATTTTGTGAGTAAACTTCTCCAAGGCTATTAAATCAACATATGTGTCTGACTAAGGGAGTGGATAAATCCATTGTATAATCGGTAATATCAGGAGGCTCTGCTTACACCAGAGTTAAGCACGAGGTCACATGAGGCTAGCTGAAGGGATATCCCCCCGATACCTTCCTAGCGTCATATATATTTCTGGGGATCTATTCGGATATGGGGATCTTGCTAGTACCTTTACCTCTGTGAGAGGTGGTGCTTTCAAGGTTTCAGGATTTGTTACCTTGCCCATATGGTGGAACTGACTTACAATTGTTCGCCTGTGCATCAGTTATATCATGGTTTCTTAGTTTCTTGACTTAGGTACTACATAGGTTACTTGCGGGGGTTATTCTGTAGGTACCCTGGGTCAGATAAGGGTCAGACAACACACAACCTTTATGGAGGATTACCTCTCAGGAGGGATATGACCGATTGGTTGTTAAGCTCACGAGGGCCCTTATAACTGATTATGTTACCTCCGATCTTTAACAGAGGAGTATCAGGCCCCTCTTGGGCAAGGCATACCTACTCTAGAGAGGGAGGCCCCTTTCAACCACTTTATCTTGTTTGTGTGCATATTGGTTGCTTGATTAATTTGATGTGCTCTTTGATTAATAGTTGGCCTTATGATTTGTTTTTTTTATATCATGAGTCTTGAGTCATCGTGGAGCCAGACCATCTTCCCCACAGGTCTCGCCACTTTTACAGTTACCATCGCATTTTGAGTCTTTTCCTTCTAAAAGGCATAAAGTTATCAAACGTGGTACACACACCTCCACTTACCAGACTTGTGATCATACAAGGATGAGTACTGAATCAAGTCAGAAAGATATTGGGAGTCCTTCAACTCCCATACCCATTATAGTTAATGGTACTCCTTCAACACCTTCAACCACCATGGTTGTAGTGCCAAAGGTTCCTATCATCACACCTATCCGTCCTATAGTGAATACTCAACCTATAGCCAAGACACCTTTTGGGTCCCTTTGTCACTTGCTGAGATACAATATCCAGTCCATCCCTATGGCCTCTAGCCCTTTTTCTTATGGTATGCTGAATTTCACATCACAATTTTCATCCTCCATCCCTACAGCTAGTCCGAATACTAGTGTTGGACTTGGGGGCATGGCTCCTTCACATACTCCTTTCTCTTTTGGTGGTGCTCATGTCCCACAAATGACTCCTACAATCGGTGCCTTCCTCCTTTTCACCCTGGGTCTAATCCTGTTGCTTCTAGGTGGAGTAACCAACCTGCCAGACAAGTTGTTTCTCACGTTCTGTCCTTTACACCCACCTCTTTTGTACCGATTCTGACCAATACATTTGGCATGAAGGATCCACATTTATCCTCTAGATTCACACCCAGAGGAGGTCAATTTCATACCTTGGGGAACCCCCAACCTGGAGCCACTCTGACCAATGGTAGTTTTTACAACCCTCATCAGAACATTCCTACTGGAATGGTGTCGAACCAACCCATCCTGAATATGTCCTGAGGAGGGTCTTACAATCTAAGTTAATGAATGACCTTGTGTGTCATGATATGACATGGACCCATATCCCCACTATGATTCCTTTGTATATTCCAAAATTTGAAGGTAAGAATGGTGAGGATCTTGGTGATCACGTTACCACTTTTCACCTATGGTGCTTTTTGAATGCTCTTAATGATGATTCTAATCGGTTGATATTGTTTCAACGCACCCTTATGGGGGTTTCCATGAAATGGTATATCGAGATACCTAGGGGGTCGCACAAAACTTTTAATCATATGGTTTTAGTCTTCCTCAACCACTTCCAATTGTTGGTTCTTTACAATGTTGGTTTATAACTTCTTTCGACCTTACGCTAGAACAAAGCCACTCATATCTCAGATCACATCCATGAGTGGCGTAGATGGAAGAGGTTGATCCAGACCTGCATACCCATGAAATAAATGCTAGATTGGTTCCTCAAGTATCTCCTGCCTTATATTTCGAAGGATGTTTCTACATCCAAGGTTACATCTGAGGAAGAAGGGATTTTTAAATCCCAACAGTTAGATATTATATATGCTCAGTCCTCATGACCCTAGAAAAAAGCCCAGGCCTCATGTTGATGGCATTGTAGGCTCTGCTAATGTGAAATGCGTAGACTGAATGACAAGCCATTTCAAAGAGTTGTATCTAAACCAATCTGTAGGAGGGCCAGATTCATCTGTATCCTCCAATCCCACTCAGTCGACAAATGTACATTATGTGAAATCCTCAACCAACCCGAATGGTAACCAACAACTAGGAGGGAATAAAAAGAAAGGATGTAATAATAATCGTAAGGATGGGAAGAATAATAAACCCAAGGAAAATGGTAATAATGATAAGACAAATAGTACTTATGGTGAGGGAAAGCAAGAAAGGCGAAAGGTGAAATTCCCCTGTAAGCTTTGTACAAACGATCACCTTACCCATTTATGCCCCAAACTTGCGAAAGATACAAGGATTTTGTCTCTACCACCCATTGTGCTGACTAATCCTTTTCCACATAACCAACACATAGCCTCGAGCTCCTCGAATGCCAGACATTTGGCGAGTGGGAGTCAAAACTCATCGTTGCAAGATGGTGAATGTTTATGCATCAATATGGTTAAATATGAGGTTAATGAAGCCACTCGGTCTCGTGATTACAGTTCTCCATAGACTGTGCCTGGTCTAGAGTCTCCACCTCCTCTGGAGATGCCTTTATAGATCGAAAGACCAGAGACCCTTCTTTGTATTCTGAAAGGAGTACTCAAGCACTCTACCCACCATCCTAATGCTAGATCTGCCTAGAATTACTCTATTTTTTAGGACCTGGGTCAAACCCCTTGTGCCATGTCGGCTCTGGAGGTGCTCCAGACGTTTCCTTCATAGAGGAATGCCTTTCTATCTATGTTAGGATCTCTAGATCCTTGTGGCTAGAAAGTCATCAATTTTGACATCTTAGATGTGAAGCCTCGCTTTCCTTACCATGTGGCATTCCAAATCCATGTGGGTTACTCAAAGTATACCATCAACCATACCGTTATTGATGAAGGTGCTGCAACATGTGTGATGTCCTTGGTCTGTTGGAAATCCCTCGACTCTCCGACCCTTTCTCAGTCTCCGACCATGTTGACTGCTTTTGATAATCATTCCTTCCTCCCTCATGGTATTCTTCCTTCCTTTCCGGTCTAGTTAGGTGGGAAGACAATAGAGGTGGTTTATGCGACCCTCGATTATAAATTGTTACTAGGATGCAATTGGACTTACTCTATGACTGCAATCGTATCATCCATCTTCCGTATTCTTTGTTTTCCTCACGATGGGAATATCATGACGATCGACCAGTCATCCTTTGAGTATGATAGCCCCAATGTATCTATTGGATCGTCGATCCCCATGATCGATAATTATCATCCGACAATTGAGAATATTGGTGTCGGAATGTATACATCCCTTATGGATACCTTCGACTTCATGGCATCGGTTCACCATATATACGCCATGTCCATTAGGTTTGTTTTTTCAGAGAGGTCCGTTCCTTTCCACACTCCTATTTTAATGATCCTTGGAACCTACCTTCCTCAACTGCGTCTTGTGAAGGTCATTCACATTATGGAATGGCCATGCCACTATCTGTAGCAGAGATTGCGTATCAAGTTGTTCTTGACTCTTCCGTCGATACCGATCTTGTTACCTCGCAGACGGACGAGAAGGATCTTGTTCCAGAGCTCGTGTGGGCCACTTCATCATCTTATTCATGTGACTTCATCGATGAGAATTTACCTTCGGATGAAGCTATAGTTGAGGCCATGAATGGTTCTGACATGTCTTGGGATGATATGCATCACCGCTCTTATTTTCTCCAAGAGCTTGCTAGAATCGAACAAGATGATTTTAGATCTACTTTGAGCAAGATAGTCAATCACGTCGTAGTTCCAATTGATACGAACATAATTTATGTCGAGGGAAACATGGCAAGTATCTCCCCTACCATCACAATCAACATTTCTCATATCCCTGGAAAGATTGAAAATGTATACATCGGTGCAGATTGTTCGCCAGAAGAAATTCTGATCTACACCGAACTCTTCAAGGAATTCCAAAATGTATTCGCTTGTTCATGAAGAGATGCCAGGAATCGACCCTTGAATTGTCAAACATGAGAATAAAACTTACCTAAATTCTAAGCCTATTCGACAACATCTTAGAGCCGTCAATACCAGGAAGACCCCTGCTATTAAGGTAGAGGTAGAAAAACTGCTTAATGCTGGATTTATCTACCTGGTTCCCTTGACTGAATGGGTATGCAATCCTGTTCCTGTGAATAAATAGAAAGGAACCATCTGCATATGCATGGATTTTCATGACCTGAACAAGTCCTGTCCTAAAGACAACTTCCCGACTCCTTTCATCGATCAGATTCTCGACGAGTGTGTAGAAAGCAAAGTTTTTTCTTTCATGGATGAATTTTTAGGGTATAACCAAATTCAGATTAAACCCGAGGACCAACACAAGACGACATTTATTTTCCCTTGGGGTACTTTCGCATATTGGAAGATGCCTTTCAGCCTTTAAAACGTCGGAGCAACCTTCCAATGAGATATGACCTTCACATTTCATGATCTCAAGCATATAGTCGAAGCATATCTTAACAATCTTGTTGCTCACTCCAGTAAGAGAGTGGATCACCCTAAGCACCTTAGACTAGTCTTTCAAAGATGTCGCCATTATCGCATCCGGTTGAACCCTCATAAATTCATATTTTGCGTTAGGTCAGGTTGTCTTATAGGATTTTTAGTCTCTGAGACTAGGATCATGGTAGATCTGTTAAAGGTTCAGGCAATACTTCGATTGCCTCCCCCGTGCACTATTCAACAACTTCAAGGTTTACAATGGAAAGCTAACTTTTTATGATGGTTTGTAGTGAACTATTCCAATATTAATAAGGGTTTCATGCATCATTTGAAGAAGGACACTGATTTTATCTAGGATGAGCAAGCCCAGGAATCCTTTGATGCTTTGAAGAAAGCCTTGGTATCGACACCTCTGCTGAAGTCTCTAGACTACAGTAGAGATTACTTAATTTATGTTGCTGCATCCAAAGATATTATTGGTATGGTGTTGGTTTAGGAGGATGATGAGATTCATGAGCACGTCATTTACTATATTAGTCGAAACTTAGTCGGCCCTGAACTCAAATATTCTCATGTTGAAAAGCTAGCTTTGGCTGCCATTCACACAGCCCAATGACTACGACACTATATATTTCTTTGAAAGACTATTGTGGTTGTTGATGTCAATACATTTCAATACATCCTTACAAGGCATATCATAGGGGGAAATTACAATAAATGGATTGTCATTCTACAAGAGTTAGATCTCGATTTTGATTTTGCGAAGTAAAAAAAATCACTAGTCTTTGTCGAGTTAATATTCGACTTCCCTTGGCTAGATGAGGATGTTATTCATGTTGATTCATTTGTGGATGAACACATTTTCCTTGTCTCATCGTCAGACCCCTGGTATGGAGATATTGTTCTCTATCTTCAAACTTCGAATTTCCCTCAGCATCTCTCGCGAGATGACCGATGGCATATACGATACCAAGATAAGAACTACGTTATCGTTGACGACACTCTGTATCATCGAGGAGTAGAAAATATATTGCATCATTGTTTAACTCACGAAGAATCTGAGTCTGTCCTAAACGACTGCCACAATGGGGCTTGTGGTTTTCATCTATCTGGGCTTCCGACGACCGAGAAAATTTTGCGAGCCAATTATTTTTGGCCATCTATATTTAAAGATTGCATCGAAGCAGTTAAGAAGTGTGACCACTACCAGGTGTTCACTTGAAAAATATGCTCGTATCCAACCCCTCTCCATCCAGTCATTACCATGGATCTCTTCACCAAGTGGGGGGTGTACTTTGTGGATTGCAACCCAAGTTTGGTTGGGGGGCATCAACACAGTATCGTGGCCATAGACTACTTTAATAAGTGGGATAAGACCATTCCTACGTTTAAATATGATGGAAATAATGTCTCTTTCTTCATATTCAATCAAATTATATCCAGGTTCAGAATCCCAAGTGAGATTGTCACTAATCATGGCAGTCACTTTCAGAATAAAATGGTGAAATAACTAGCATCTAAACTAGGGTTTAAGCATGGTCATTCTTTCCCTTACTACCCCCAGGAAAATGGACAAGTAGAGGTCGTGAACAAGTCTCTCAAGACCATTTTGCAGAAAACTGTCAGCCAAAGAAAATCTGACTGACATATCATGCTTTATCCAAAACTTTGGGCATACCGAACCTCGGTTAAAACTTTCACCAGTTTTTCTCCTTTTCAGTTAGTACATGGTGTGGATTTGATCTTACCTATTGAGTGTGAGATCCCTTCTCTCAGATTAGTAGTTGCACTCCTACCTGACACTTTTGATCTTGAACAATGCCTCGTACACCTAGAGAGTCTAGATGAGCAACGTCGAGACACCTCTACGACTATTGAAGAGAATAAAAGACATGTCAAGGTCCAATATGATAAGTCTATCTGTCCTTGGTAGTACGCTGAGGGTGACTTGGTCCTTCTATATGATCAAGCCAAAGAACCACCGAGGATAGGCAAGTTCAAACCCATGTGGCACGGTCCCTATATCACGCGGGGTGTTTTAGAAAAATGAGCCCATGAATTAGAATATTATGAAGGGAACATGTTGGCTGAGCCCAAGAATGGGATCTATTTGAAAAGATATTATTCTTGAGCCCCAAGCTTGAGTGTAACTCTTTGTATACTAATGTAATTTAGTGTATATATCTTTTCACTTTATTTTTATCTTGAGCTTTCTTATCGAGTTTTCCCTTGGTTTGCAGATGTCATCAGAGTCTTAGGTCTACTTAGTATTCGCAGATGGGGTCAGTCATCATACATGGAACTTGGCTTCTGCCGCTTGGGTTGTTTACTCACGTGAGGGTCTACTGGTGTCTTCAGGTGGGGTATGCCTAGGTCCATCCATGAATAATGTGGACGAATATAACATTGTTATAGAACTTTTGCGTGATTCCATCTCACATGGTATTCACTTTTTAGAGGTTCGTTTGGACTCCCAGTTAGTAGTATGTCGGTTGAATGACAATTACTGTGTGCATGAACCTACTTTACTCCGACGATTCCTACAAGTACGACTTTTGGAACGACAATTTCATTTTTTTACTTATCATCACATACCTAGAAGTTCTAATTATGTATCTGATGCATATGCTAATTTTGTTTTATATTGGCATTCGTCACATAACTAAATCAAATAAAACATTCTCATCAATGTACACATTGTAACATAAGTAAAGCCGAAGAACCATGTTTTTATATATATTTCAAAAAATATGATGTTTATAGTACAAAATTGGGGCTAACACCCTCATTATACATATACAACCGATCATATAGTCGTAATGACATATACACCTGTGGCGCCCGATGAGTGTCATGATAGCAGACTACGACGTTTGTGAGACTACGAAAGAGTCATACCCAAGCATGGGGCACACCGACCCCCTGCCATTGCATAGCCTCCGACAGATCCTCCACTTGAACCATATGAATCCTCCATGTCAAACGAGACAGGTTTCCCTGCACGTTTTGGAGCACTCTCTCCTCATCCCCTCCCCCTGCCTCATCTCCTCGGTGCCTCAGACAATGTCGTGGAAGTCCGTCCAACCATCGTGTACCTACGTCCGTGCCACATACATGTTTAATTAGTACTTAACATCATCCAAAAACATTTTTGTCTCTTTATACAAAAATATTAGAAAAATGAAATATTTAAAAAACTTTGACATACCTTTTTCTCCATAGGCAGACCTTGGTGGTAATGGCATGTCAGGATCTCCTCTGAAGTCAATCCCTACGTAAGGGTAGTCATCCAGAGCTATGACCTATTGTCTCCACAAAAAGAAAAAATCATCATTGTAGGGTGTTGACACCCTACCTCCCCCCTGCCGCCTCATCACCTCGGTCCACCGTGCCATGGATGGATTGCGTGGTCCATGCAGAATAATCCCAATTCTAGGTCCCAAGACTGGAACCCGCTCAAGGAAAAATCTACAAAGGATAGAAGTGAACCCAAAGTTACTTTTACTACCCTGTTTGCATTCTCTCAGCTGGCTCTTCATATTGGCCAACAATGAGGTGCACCGGTCATACACCGTGGGTCTCAAGCACTCCATTGAGTAGAACATAAGTGGCCTCAATGCCTGGTACAAATAGGTTGATCTTGTGATCCATGTCAAAACGAGGACAACAATATTGAGACTTAGATTGTTTGTTGCTCTAATGGGGAGTTGGCTCCCTACCTTATCGGTCCCTGTAATGCAATGAGTGGCTATGTATTCCTTGATTTTCATTCCACTCCCAGCTGCCTGGGCTTTGAGTTTGACCACCTCACCCTGACGTGATAACGCAGACCCCCCCTTGCCTCAGCAGGTTCTGCACGACCTCCCGGTCTAAGGATTTCTCACGAATTCACTTTTGAGTCGAAGTGGCTCGTTTGGATCCCTATTGGGACCTCAACATTTGATCCACAAGTCCTTATGCAAAAACCCCACCTGTGCGTGACATGCACAAGGTGTAAGTTCTCACCTACACACAGATTCCAACACAACCGTGATCATTTCCCGAAATGTGATTTTGGTTTTTCAGGACTCCACGAGTTCTGATGTCAAGTTTCCTTGACTCTTGATCTCCCGACACCCAAAGTGTCGATCTGTTGGAATGGCGCTCAATAGTGATTAACCCCCTAGGCCCCATATTGGTCCATGTGGCCACTTTTCATATGACCATAGCCTAATTCTAAAGGCGCATCGCTTTCCAAAACTTCTCGACGCAAAGCGCCCCTGGCTCTCTGTCCTTAAGACTCCCAAAAATCCAAACTTTGATTCGCTAAAGTGTTGAGTCTGTGTCCGTATCCTGAATCCTCTCTTATGCTGCATTTCGTGACTTTGGAACTTCTAATGCTGAAGTGCCCCGACTCTTTGTCCTCGGGAATTCCGAAATGCCAAATCCTGAACTTCCAAAACATGTGATCGCAACCCCACTCCAACAATGCTTTGCTTTTGAGACTTTGGAGTTTCCAATGTCGAAGTGACCAGCTTGCTGTCCTTGTGATGGCTGAAAAGCCAATCCATGAAATGCTGAAATGCCAATCCCTGGATTTCTCCTCGAAGATTACTTTTCCCTGGTTCATCACGTTTTGCGATTTCGGGGCTTCCAATGTTGAAGCGCTTGACCTTTGGTCCTCGGAACTCCCAAAGTTCTGAAGTCCGAAATGCCGAAATGAATGACCCTGTCCCACGATCTGACGCTCCTCTCCAACGCTTTCAGTATTTCATGTTTCGGGTCTTCGCGAATCCTACTTCTCCAATTTTTCTGACCCTTCAAACTTCCGGTATTCGAAATACCGATGTACTGAAGCCCGAAATGCCACTATCGCGCTTTCAACGAGATCGACGGCTATGGGCCTCCCTCGATCATACGACTCGCGTTCTTTTGGAACTTCATGGGTCAAGATTTACGAACTCTTTCCCTTCACATCCCCGCTACTCAGAATGATGAAATCCTCCCTTTCGAGGATTTCCTTGAAACCTTGACCACCTTGCCACATGTCCTCCTGTGATGAACGTTCCCGATATTTTCAATACTTCGCGGCCTGGGACTTCTAGTCTCCCGATTATTTTACCCTTGAACTCCCGGTATCTGAAACCCTGATATGCCGAAATCTCCGAAATCTCGATGGGTTTATGGGTGTCCACCATGTGTCCTCCTACAAACGGATGGCCACAGTTCTTTTTCTGTTTCACGACTTTCACTATGTAGTGCCCCGATCTCTTGTCATCGAGATTCCCTGAATTTTGAATCTCGAATCTCCAAAATCCCGATGCCTCTACCATTTCGGGACTTTCTATGAGCCTCCACTCATCTCATGTGCGAGATTAATTTGCGCGCACCTTTTCCCAGATCCAACGACGGTCGATGATCTGTGCAAGATCTAACGGCTCAGATATTCTTCTCCTATGCTCTGTCCCTACTGCTTCCTCTTGGACGTGAAACTTCAACAACCTAGATCTTGTCCTCTGCTCGATCTGACGACAGTTGTATCTCTCTCCTGAGCTTACGCTTCTGCCTTCACCTTTGGAATATTTTCCAAGTTCCAAAGGTCTCAGGCTTTGCTTCCTTCTCTTCTGCTGCGAAGCCTGTATCCTCGGCTCCCTCTTGCATTCTAAGGATGCTTTCCCTCCTGAGCTTTCGGGACTTGTGAAAACTTGAAAGGTTTTCCCCTACTTCCTGCACTCCTTGCAGCTGTTGCTCTATGTGCAAAAGCACCCTTTCTCCTGAGCTTTATCCTTCTCTGAAACCTTGAAAGATTTCTTGACTTCTGCACTCCTTATAGAGTCTCTGCACACATGAAGGTGTTATCTGTCCTGAGATTCTCTGTTGCTCAGACCTCTAAGGGATTAACCCTTTTTCCTTCTCCCTCAGATGGAGAATCTGATGCCCTCCTGGCACTCCTTTTCTCAAGCAAACTTCTTGCTGAGTCTGCAGGGTGTTTAACAACCCTGTGAAGATCCTTCCTTGAACTCTTCTTCTATTCCAAAACTCAAAAGAGTTCTTTCCTTCAGTGCTCTATCTACACACTGACTAAATGCCCTCCTGACAGAGTTCTTGCAGAATCGCTCAGTGATTCTGTCTTCCACTGTGTCTTCCTCTACACATTCTTGCCTCCAAGGTGTTCAACAACCCTGAGGTCTTCCTCTGAGTCAATTATTTTAGTTGGTGTGACCTAGCACGTCCTTGTCCAAATTCCACAGAATTGGAAGTGCTCTCTAAGAACTGACTATCAGAACCCGTAGTGTTCTGTCACACCCTCTTGGCATGAAGCCTCAAAGAACTCCAAACTGAAATCAAAGGACTCTCGAGATAACAAAACCTATCTGTCCCTGTAAACGCACATCTACAACATACATTCACATCATAAATAGAACACATATAGACATTCACACAACATAGACAATATGCAGGAAAAAATGCTCTGGTTTGTATTAATATCAAATTTCGCCTTTACAAGGTGTTCCTGAGCTCAGACTTTGACAGAGTCTTGACTCTCCTCTCCTTTCCCTTCTCGACTCTCTATCCTAACATAATATCCAAGATCTTTTACATGAGGGGCTCTTTGATCTCTTCCCTCCAAGCTACCTACCCTATTCAATTACATTGAATTTATAATGAACGGCTATCTAGTCGGGATCGGATCTGGATCTCAGCCTTACAACCATTAAAGGCTATCTACTTCTAAATCCTGCATATAGGCATGGCCTTTTGGCTCTAACAACCTTACAATATTAAATTCCCTTAATTCAAATTCAAAATATGAGAGGGTTGGCGCCTCTCTTCCTTGAATGTGCTGAGTGGGCTGGCTAGTTGGCACATGGCTGGCTTGGGAGCGATGCTCCTGCATCATACTTCTATCCTATGAAAATTCATGAGCTCCTGCTCATGAGCTCTCCACCCTGGTTTTTGAAATCCTCCTGGGTACCAAACAAATCTTTAGAGCTATTCCTCTGATCCATCTCTCTACCGCTACTGTTGTTGCTTTGCTGCTGCTCTGGCAGTCTCCCTTTCGCTCAGATTCTCCTTACTGGCAGTCTCTTGTGATCTAATCATCAGCCCCCTGATATCATCGATCACCTTATCCATATGTTGCAATGGCTGACTCTGTTCATGCAGTCTCCTCTGCTGCAATTTCTTTCTACAAATGGGAAGATCATCATGATTTCCCATGTCATCTTCTCCATCTCTTGTGGCCTCAACTTGCCACCCTGCTGCAGATTCAAGTTTTGCAGTCTCCTTACTGAGCTGTTGCTCATCATCTTCTTCCAGCATTTCAACTTCTACCAAATTCCCTGCTGGTTGAATTCCAGCCTCTTCCAGCTGCTTCTCAGCTTGGAATTTCCCTTCATTATCTACTGCATGCCTCGACATGGTAGTCTTCATTAGTTTTTCAACTCCCTAGATGAAAATTCTGAGCGATTCCTCAGAATGCTCATCTTCTGCATTCTGCATGACTGTCTTCTCTCGACAGACATCTATTGGCTCTAGATTGTTCAACCAATCCTCGAGCATCTCTAGCTCCATCTCCCATGGAGTAATTATCTTACCTCGATGTTCCTCTTCTGCTGTCAGCTTCAGTGCTGCAGCTGTCTCCTTTTCATCTTCCTGGATGAAACTATTGATCCATTCCTCATAATTCTCATCTCCTTTTGATTGGGTAGCCTCTAATGTCTGCTCCATTTCTTCGAAAATCATAACTCGCTATCTTTCCCCTATTGTTGTATCTGCAACATAGGTTTTAGCCCCAACTGATCTAAGTGGCATGAATATTTCAATTCCTCCAATGATCAGAATGCCCTTCTGATCTTTTCCTATCAACTCCTCTCGCTGATCTGAACTCACCTCTGAGTTCATCTTCTCTCCCTTTCCCTCCTGGCAGTATGAGATTTCTCTGCTACCCTCTTGGCAGTCTATGAGATCCTCGAATTTCATCTCATTTCCCTCTTGGCAACATGAAATTCCCTTGCTGTCTTCTTGACAGTCTATGAGATCCCACAGTGATATCATCTCATCACCCTCTTGGCAATTGGGAATTTTTTCTCTGCCCTCTTGGCAGTCCTTGAGATCTTTAGTTGATCCCATGTCATCCTCACTACTAGGGTTTCTCCCATCCTCTGGTTCACACACCTGAACCATTTTCTCCTCTGGTTTGTTGAGCTTTTCAGCATGGATCAACCATCCCTTTAACAACCTCTGCTATCTTCTGGCCAACAGTTCCTTGACTGGCCATTTATATTTTCTCTTCATGGGCCATTCATATACCCAATGCGATTTAGCGTCCTCCTGCATCTACAATGCAAGAATTTCCATTCTTGCTCTGATCTCGACGAGATATTTATCTCTTGCAGTGTTTTCCTACTGCTAGTGGTTCTTGTTTCCACCGCGTGCATGGCCTTCAATAGCCATCTTCCTGTTGTTGTCTTCCCTCCTGGAAAACCTGTTGTTGTTAGTCTGCAACCCTGAGTGCTTCCAGCTTTCTCCTATAGTCCTCTAACTACTTTCTGACTGCTTCCTACCTGCAAACAATCACCACAGAGTTCCAATACCGTTCCTTCCTCTGCCTGTCTCTGCAAGATACCTCTGATACCAAACTGATGTATATCATATTTTTTCCTTCCTGCTCTCTCTGCCTGAAATATAAAAACAAAGTCAGGCTCTGATACCACTTAACGCAGACCCCCCCCCCTGCCTCAGCATGTTCTACATGACCTCCTGGTCTAAGGATTGCTCACGAATTCACTTTTGAGCCGAAGTGGCTCTTTTGGATCCCTATCGGAACCTCAACATTCGATCCACAGGTCCTTATGCGAAAACCCCACCTGCGCATGACATGCACAAGGTGCAAGTTATCACCTGCACACGGCTTCCAACATGACCGTGATCATTTCCCGAAATGTGATTTCGGTTTTTCAGGACTCCATGAGTTCTGATGTCAAGTTTCCTTGACTCTTGATCTCCCGACACCCGAAGTGTCGATCTGTCGGCATGGCACTCAATAGTGATTAACCCCCTAGGCCCCATCTTGGTCCATGTGGCCACTTTCCATATGACCATAACCTAATTCTAAATGCGCATCACTTTACGGAACTTCTCGACTGTTATCGGACAAATCTATAGGTGCGGACACTAACTGATTTCCCTAGATCCACCTAGGTGCGGACACTTCCTTTTTTACAAGGTTTTTACAAGGGAAAATGCAACTTATTTTCTTAGGAAAAGTTCTTCTCTCTTCTTTCTTTAGGAATTCAGGCCACTGACCCCTCTGAAGGCAACATATAGGTTTACATCATTAATGGTCATAGGGATGACGAAAACAATGTGTAACATAGATCCCCCCAAAGTATGAAGTTAGAACCGAGTGATAGATGAAATACTTTGTCGAGTGTGTGTAGGGAACAAGAAACAGTCGGTCGAAAACCTGTCAACAAACAAGGAAATACAGTACAATAATATATCATCACTGAGGTAGGCATTCCCATACTCAGAATACAAATGACTCAAAGCATAAATTCCGACATGCAAGGATCCATGTCAAGTAAGACAAGTCATGGCCACCAAACATACACTGTGGATCCATGCCAATATGACCCAAATCTAAACATAGCCACCAAAAATACACTGTGGATCTATGTGTTAAAGATTCAAATTTGAACATAGCCACCAGACATACAATGTGGATCTATGCAACAATACACTGAATATACTCCAATGCAACCTGGATCTGTCAGAAAAATATCTAGGGTCTTCATCTCTATCACTTTGTAGTACGAATCTAACCATGCGAATACATGTGTTGAAGTCGAACATGGTAGAAACCACTTGATTACCGGTCATTAGTGTATACCGTTAACAAGTGCAAGGGAAATCACCATTAATGTCAATGGCTCCCAAGGTACTCTGGTACAATCCAAGGAATGTGAATCAATGACTTGAGGTCGAACACTCGACATAATCTCTCGATCAGGGGTCTATAATGAAAACCCACTGTCGAAAGCGAGGAAACCTGCCATTGAGGCATGTAAGTTTCTAAGTCTAATTCCTGGATAATGAGTTGAAGTCGACAGGAAAAGAATCATCACAGGAGGGCCTTAATGTATTCCACATCAATGACAAGAAACACGTAACAAGATTTGATGTAGATCAGAGTAACAAGTGATTCAGGACTGACTCAGGGATGGCCGACGCAATAGAAGGCTTAAAGACTGCAAAAATAGTCGACACAATAGAAGGATTTTTGCGTTGAACTTCTCTTTGAACATATTGATGACATGACAACTGTATTGGAAACACTGACTCAACAACAGGGATCATAAACTGATTTTTAATCTTATAAGGGAGTATGATCAGGAGACAAGAAGATTTTCCAACCTATACACAAAGCAAGTGAAAGGGTGTCATGTTCAAAAGTGACTCTTTCATGGAATACAGGTTTAGACACAATTCTTTCCCAATTCCCCCCCCACCATTTCTGGCGAGTACCTCTTTATTTTTACGCAAGCTTGAGGAGTATAACATATGCTTGTCAATATAAGCTCATCCTTTGGATAAGTCCTTCGAAGTATGTTTAACGAACCCTGGGAAGGAGTGGTTCGGTCCCATATGGGCCTTTCGATGTTTATTTAACGAGTCCAAAGAAAGAAAACTCACGACTTTTTCATGTTTAGAGAGTTTGAAAAACACTTAAAGATAAATCTCTCAGTTCCTTTTTTGTAAAGCAGTTCGACAGGACCGAAAAAGTGATAAACTATCGCCCATCAAATGTTTTATTCAAATACTTTTACAAGCGTGAACAAAATAAGGTCGCTCAACAATCTTTTCATGTTTAGAGAGTCTGAAAAGATCTTAAAGGGAACTCCAAGGGGGTCCTTTTTCGTATAACCTTTACGAGTCCGAAAAAGTGATAAAAGTATACTCGGTTACATTCTCACGTATTTACAAGCTCGAGAAAGAACAAAGACTAAGCCCGATAACTTATTCTCATGTATTTGTGAGCATGAGAAAGAACAAAGACTCAACTCAGGATTGTTTTCATTTTTACGCAAGCTTTAAAACAAAAAAAAACTATGCTTGGAATAGATTTTAATTTTTACACAAGATTAAAAACTAAACAAAACTATGCTTGGACCTGGTTTCATTTTTACACAAGCTTGAACCAGAGGAAACTATGTTTGAGGTAGGTGTTTTCATTTTTACACAAGATTGAATAATAGAAAACTATGCTTGTGACTTCCCAATGCATAACACATGGAAGGTTGGTACTTAGCCCCCGTCTTAAGAAACTAGTGGCTCTACTTCAGCATGAAGTCCAGAGACTGGAAGTATTCCCCCCCAAGCTTCACTTCATCCAATGACAAAGGATGAGGAAATGAAGCTTCAAATACTAGATGAAGGACTTGACTAAAACATAGAGGGGGAAAACTATTTCATTTTTTTAACGAGCTTGACACAGAAATAAGAACTATGCTCGTAACCTCTGTTTCATTTTTTCACGAGGTTGCTATAGAGACGAAAAAACTATCCTCATAAGTGGTTTCATTTTTTAAGGAGCTTGAAATTAAAAAACCATACTCAAAGACCTTTGTTTCATTTTTTAACGAGGTTGCCTCAGAGACACAAAAAACTATCCTCAAAACCTCTGTTTCATTTTTTAACGAGGTTGTCGCAGAGACGCAAAAAACTATCCTCGGAACTGGTTTCTTGATTATGGATTCCAAGAGGACAATGCTCCGGAATGACACCATGTCAAGGGACAAAACTCGATCATGGCTTCCAAGAGGTCTTTACTGGAAGGAAGAAACACACTCTGGAAGGACACCATGTCGAGGGCCACGACATGAGTAAAGAGACCAGGCTCTAACAACTCTATCGAAGACATCACCATGTCAACTACTAGATCTATGTCATCAGAAGTTGAAGCCATGGGCGACAACGCCTTATAATTGACCTGTGGTTGGGGTGATACCGTCTGTAGATAAGAACCATTTAGGGAGGCAATCCAGGCGAGATCAATGAATGAAAGTTGATCAATAGTCACAACTTGTCCATCATGAGGGAAATATATCACACGAAAAAGAGTATACACAATAGCTTTCATGGAATAGACATAATCCCTCCCAAGGAGTAAAGAAAAATCCAAGGGGTCTAGGACTACCATGATGTCAATAAAGACAGTTTTCCCTCCCAAAGTTACAGGAAACTAAGGAAGGGTCCCTAAAGGTTGACTAGTTCTTCTGTTAAAAGCTAACAGATTTTGCGTAACTGACGCAAGTGGAGGATAACCCAAATCTTGCCAAGCAATAGAGGAAAAAATACTAATAGACGAACCTTCATCTATCAATGTTTGGGGAACGTCCCGACCACAAACCTGTACTGTAATCTGGAAAGGAATGTAAGAGGGAATATGAGCTCCGGTTAGCACACCGCAATCAAAACGAATGGCCTCATTACTTGGAGGAGGTCCTACGGGAGAAGGAGGAATACCGCTCGGCACTAGAGAGTCTGTATCAATGAGAAAAACGTGGGCAGTATCGGGTTTATTCTCTAGCAGGAGAGTAGGATCGACCGATGGAGAGATCAGATCAACCACTTGGGTTTCATTCTCTAGGGGGAGAATGGGGTCGACAGGTGGAAACGGATCGACCGCTTGGCTTTCACTCTCCGAGGGGAGAGTGGGATTGACCGAGGATGGTATCGGATCAACCAATTTGTTAACTGGTTCAACTAAGGACGTGATCAGATTGATGACATGATCGATCAGATTGACTGGTGAAGGGATCGAAGTGATCATTCCATCAACTATTGGAGGGTTGAGAGAAAGATTACGGTAAGCAGATGGAAGTTGAGGTTGTGAAATAGTTATGTCTTCCATTAATTTCGAGGCTTCATCCATACGAGGGAAAAGGTGAGTGAGATGACTCCTTTTGCATTGCATGCACATGAACTTGACTCTACTTTTCTTCTTCCCAACAGTATCTTGACTAGTTGACGGGGGGTCATCAACATGTTTTTCAGAGGTTGGTGACGTGGAATGGAAAGGAGATGCAGACCATGCTTCTATAACCTTGGATAGACCAGGGAAATCCTTAAGAATATGGCTACCCTTACAAAGTCTGCAAGGGTACTTGGGATTACGAGTTGTTTGGGTGATCTTGGCATCATCAACACTCCCAACACAATTAACAGTAATTGGTTTTTTTCCAACATGTTTGATAGTGGTTGGAAGCTTTGACCCTTGTTTATCTTTATTCTTCTTAATCTTCCTTTTCTTCTTCTTCTTATTCATCGGGTTACTAGATTCAGAACTTTCACTTGATGAAGAAGATGAAATGGAAGGCGACCTTTCAAGCGAAGAGGGAAAAGAAGACATTACTGGTGAAGAAGGTGAAGGATCAACATGAGGTTGATGCTCTTGGGGGGAAGTGCTTGTGACTGAAGCACTAACTGCATTCAGGATGACCTGAGTGGAAAACAACCATACCAGTAATCCAATAGTGAGACCTAGAAGGCTCAAAGTAGTGATGTGAGGAGGACCAATGTTTCAATAAGAAGGAAAAACAAAAGGTTCCCCTAGAGCAGAGGTTCCTTCATTGGTCATTTCAGGAACTGACGCCATTAAAAACAAAAATCCAATCTAGATTTCACTAGGGAAAACAAACAACACACGCTAAAAATATAGTAAGCAAGCAAACAAACAAAACCTTCTCACAATGAACTCACTAGTTGGTGATGAAATCCAACGTCGCGGGAACAAAGTAAGAAGGGGCTGAGATAGAGCAGGTGGAAAAGTTACATTGACGACCTACTTAACGGACTTACACCCTGGTGCAAGATCCCACACATAATCGTGGGTATACCCTCCAAGGAGCCCGAGTGATTTTGGCCAACATCGATTCCAGGTACCATGAAGACTTTCCCCTCCACAGTCACCTTGTGTAAAGAACCTAGAGAGATAGTCCACTAAGGTTACCAATTACTACAGTGATGCCTGGGGAAACAGTCGACAGTCCGATCCACGTGCAAGGGCAAGGTATCTAGCCCGAAATCAACTCAAGAGGCTTCCACTCATCATTGTGGGTATACCCTCAAGAGACCCCCATAATACGTGCAATCTCTGCACCAAGACCGACAAAGGAGAGTGAGTAAATCTGCCAGTCTCAATGCGATCTCGTGATTGACCCTTGTGTTAGAAGGGCTTCCCAAGTGAAAATGTAATAAGTGGATTTAACCGCTCCCTAACTCAATATTCTATGTTTGTTTGCAACTTTGGAAAGTTATCTTTCATACCTATTCCAACACCCTACAACTAATCTAATGTAGGTTTTCTACCAGAAAAGATAAAAATGTCTAATCAATTTTTATAAGCGCTTTATTTTATGGCTATTGTTACTCAAAAGGAAGATGGCATGGACAATATAGTGTTTTGACTGACTCGAAAATTATGCAAATATATGAAGATGCAATCTTTTCATTTCGATGAAAGCTATGCTACGAGAAGGAGAAAACATTTATCATTCCCATATGCATGATGTCCAAAAATATATTAAACTCATCAATATCAATATTCTCAAGAAATGACAAAAAGGTACTGAACACCAATGCACGATTCATGGCCCTCCTCGGCCATGAGGGGGAATTGTTTTCATAATTTAAGATAAAAAAAAATGCCAAGAATCATGCAATTTCACTACTTCAAATGCAAGGATGCCCCCAATCTAATATAAACCAAGAAATTAAATCTTTTTGTTTCAAAAATTTCACTAAAAGCAATAATGAACTTTCTTAAAACAAAGAAACCCAAACTAAAAGTTTTCTTTTAAAGAAGACTATTTAGAAGAAATCTGATCTTTCCCTAAACAATTCTGAAGAAAACACACGCTTTGTAATTGAAAGACACTCAAAGCAAGAGACTAATCCTTCAAAACCAAACAAAGAAAAGATGGATAAAAGAAACTCAAAGAATGTCAAGAAGACTGTAAATAGATCAATATAGGCTCCAAAAGTTCAATCCAGCTGTTCAAAGCAAAATTGGGCATAAAAAAATGACAAGACCCAATCCAAAATTTTTTACAAACAAGTTCGCAGGCTGGTAGTGTATTACAGTGCGAGAATCAAAGATTCTCGTAGGCTTCACAAAGGTTGACTGCGAGGGGTTCGCACTGGACTTAACACCAGGGTGCAAACTCAGGTGTTTCTCACAGGCCACTAAAGGGTACAGTGCGAGAATGACTGTAAACAAGCAAAAATTTGAAAAAGGACTAAATTTGAGTGAACTTTCAAATCCAGAGAGTCTGGATGGATCTCCCACAGACTCAGAGACCAGAAAACAAGCAATCAAAGTAAGGGAAACTAGACTAACTAGGAAACAATCCATTCCCTAGTGGAGTTGCCAATTTTGTTATTGGACAAATCGGTAGGTGTGAACACTAACTGATCTCCCTAGATCCACCTAGATCTAGAACAAAACACACCAGAACATGATGCTTTCCTTAAGTTTTAGATATTGAATTTACTAACTAAAGAGGGATGAGTGACATATCGTTTAAATGTCGCTTCCTCTTGCCATCACCATCCTATCTTCGTTCCAACGCTCATACAATGATGAACCTACAAAAGAACACAACCAACCAAAGTGATAGTAATAGCATAAACTCAATATAAACCTATGTATGTGATCAAGGAATCATACAATAAAACACAACAAGCTTTATAGGAAAGAATCANATCATATTAAATGTGAAAGAGAGATTACAACCATGGCCTTGATGTCGTAAGGTCCCTTCCAACTATCCTTCGTTCCCCACACACTTCTTGCTCCAAGGATTCAAAGATCATGGATCTTATAGCTACTCACAATCTATCTTGACAAAGCAAATCTCAAATCCACTCCAACCAAGCTGACAATTCCAAGCCAACCAAAGCTAACCAAAGATCAAAAGCTCAAAAGCTAACAAGCTAACTTTCTCCATGAGAACTCCTCTCCTTTTATAAGTTGAAGAGGATAAGGTGAGGAGGTTAGGATGATCCCACTAAATCATGAAAGCGAGTAAGATCCAAACCATTCGGATGCCGCCTCACCATGGAAGTTTCTCCTTCTAGAAGATTCGAGAAAATGCTTGTTTTTCCCACGTGTAGGCATTCTCGCACCCTGCCTATAGAGCAACTTGCGAACCTCTCTTAACCTATCTATGGTGCACCTGCGAGAATCAGGCATTCTCGCACCCTGCCTATATAGCAACCTGCAAACTTCCTTTTTTACAAGGTTTTTACAAGGGAAAATGCAACTTCTTTTCTCAGGAAAATTTCTTCTCTCTTCTTTCTTCAGGAATTCAGGCCACTGATCCCTCTAAAGGAAACATATAGGTTTACATCATTAATGGTCATAGGGATGATGAAAACAATGTGTAACACCGACGCAAAGCGCCCCTGGCTCTCTGTCCTCAAGACTTCCAAAAATCTAAACTCCGATTCGCCGAAGTGTTGACTCCGTGACCGCAATTGGAATCCTCTCTTATGCCACGTTTCATGACTTTGTAACTTCTAATGCCGAAGTTCCTCGACTCTTTGTCCTTGGGAATTTCGAAATGTCGAATCCCAAACTTCTGAAAAATGTGACTGCAGCCCCACTCCAACAATGCTTTGCTTTCGGGACTTCGGGGTTTCCAACGCTGAAGTGCCCGGCTTCTTGTCCTCGTGATGGCTAAAAATCCGATCCCTGAAATGCCGAAATGCCAATCCCTGGATTTCTCCTCCAAGATTACTTTTCCCTGGCTCATCGCGTTTCGCGATTTCGGGACTTCCAACGCTGAAGCGCCTGACCTCTGGTCCTCGAAACTCCCGAAGTTCCGAACTCCGAAATGCCGAAATGGTTGACCCTATCCCGCGACCTGACGCTCCTCTTGAACGCTTTCAAGATTTCACATTTCGGGTCTTCGCGAATCCTACTACTCCAATTTTTCTGACCCTTCGAACTTTCGGTATCCAAAATACCGAAGTATCGAAGCCCGAAATGCCAATATCGCGATTTCAACGAGATCGACAGCTATGGGCCTCCCTCAATCTAATGTCTTGTGTTCTTTCAGAACTTCGTGGGTCAAGAGTTCTGAACTCTTTCCCTTCACATCCCCGGTACTCGGAATGCTGAAATCCTCCCTTTCGGGGATTTCCCCGAAACGTTGACCACTCTGCCACGTGTCCTCCTGTGATGAACGTTCTTGATGTTTTTGGGACTTCGCGGCCCGGGACTTCTAGTCTCTCGATTCTTTTACCCTTGAACTTTCGGTATCCGAAACCCTGATATGCCGAAATCTCTGAAATCTCGATGGGTTTTCGGATTTCCACCACGTGTCCTACTACAAATGGACGGCCACGGTTCTTTCGCTGTTTCACGATTTTCACTATGTTATGCCCCGATCTCTCGTCATCGTGATTCCCAGAATCCTGAATCCCGAATCTATGAAATCCCGATGCCTCTACCATTTCAAGACTTTCGATGAGCCTCCACTCAACTCATATGCGATATTAACTCGCGCACACCTTTTCCTAGATCCAACGACGGTCGGTGATTTGTGCAAGATATGACGGCTAAGATCTTCTTCTCCTATGCACTCTCCCTACTGCTACCTCCTGGATGTGAAACTTCAACCACGCATATCTTTTCCTCTGCTCGATCCGACGACAGCTGTAGCTCTCTCCTGAGCTTACACTTCTCCCTTCACCTTTGGAAGATTTTCCAAGTTCCAAAGGTCTCGGCCTTTTCTTCCTTCTCTTCTTCTTCGAAGCCTGTATCCTCGGCTCCCGCTTACATTCTAAGGATGCTTTCCCTCCTGAGCTTCCAGGACTTGTGAAACCTTGAAAGGTTTTCCCTGACTTCCTGCACTCCTTGCAACTGTTTCTCTGTGCGCAAAAGCACCCTTTCTCCTGAGCTTTATCCTTCTATGAAACCTTGAAATATTTCTCGACTTCTGCACTCCTTATAGAGTCTCTTCACACACAAAGGTGCTATCTATCCTGAGCTTCTCTGTTGCTCAAACCTCTAAGGGATTAACCCTTTTTCCTTCTCCCTCAGATGGAGAATCTGATGCCCTCCTGGCACTCCTTTTCTCAAGCAAACTTCTTGCTCAGTCTGCAGTGTGTTCAAAAACCCTGTGAAGATCCTTCCTTGGACTCTTCTTCTATTCCATAACTCAAAAGAGTTATTTCCTTCGGTGCTCTATCTGCACACTGACTCAATGCCCTCCTGGCAGAGTTCTTGCAGAATCCCTCAGTGATTTTGTCTTCCACTCTGTCTTCCTCCACACAGTCTTGCCTCCAAGGTGTTTAACAACCTTGAGGTCTTCCTTTGAGTCAATGATTTCTGTTGGTGTTCCCTCCTAGCACGTCCTTTTCCAAATTCCATAGAATTGGAAGTTCTCTCTAAGCACTGACTATCAGAACCCGCAGTTTTCTGTCACGCCCTCTTGGCATGAAGCCTCAAAGAACTCCAACTTGAAATCAAAGAACTCTCTATATAAAAACACCTATCTGTCCCTGTAAACGCACATCTACAACATACATTCACATCATAAATAGAACACACATAGACATTCACACAACATAGACAATATGCAGGAAAAACTGCTCTGGTTTGTATTAATATCAAATGCCTCCTTTACAAGGTGTTCCCGATCTCAGACTTTGACAGAGTCTCGAATCTCCTCTCCTTTCCCTTCTCGACTCTCTATCCTAACATAAGATCCAAGATCTTTTACATGTAGGTCTCTTTGAGCTCTTCCCTCCAAGCTACCTACCCTATTCAATTACATTGAATTTACAATGAATGGCTGTCTAGTCCGGATCAGATCTAGATCTCAGCCTTACAACCATTAAAGGCTATCTACTTCTAAATCCTACGTATAGGCACGACCTTTTGGCTCTAACAACCTTACAATATTAAATGCCATTAATTCAAATTCAAAATATGAGAGGGCTAGCGCCTCTCTTCCTTGAATGTGTTGAGTGGGTTGGCTGGCTAGCGCATGGCTAGATTGGGAGCGATGCTCCTACATCACGTGACAATATCATCAATAAATATATGTCCTCAACTTCAATCCTTAATGGGTGTCCATCAAGGTTGAAGCTCTCACTATCCGCATCCTAGTAGTCCATGAGCAACTGTAGAAATATCACTTGGGCCCTCATACCTTTGAGAGGCCAAAAATTGTATAGCCCACATATTTTTAAGGCCATTGGGCCCCTGGATCTCTCTCCATTGCAACATATACATCCTCATGCTCCCTTTCTCTCCACTCTAGCACCATCCTGCAAGAGTCAAACCCTTTTTTGAGTTAGCAACCTTTAAAAAAATTCTCCATGGACATATACGCGAGTTGGAGTGCATACAGTCGTGTATAAGGCTTCTTATACATTGAATATTTTTCAAACAACCGCGTATAAGCATGCGTATACGTGACCTGATAAACTATAGCCCCTGTACACCTAATTTTTCAAAGTGTGCCCTAAACAACTTAAAAAATGAAGCCTAATTACAAAATTTAATCCACTGGAAAGAAAGAGGAGAGCAATATGAATTACCTGGTATAGACGGTCGTCGATTCTGTCGCTCGTAGCTCATGCAATCACCAGTTGAAGTTTGGAGGAAATTTGGTCCAAAATACACTATTTGGGTAAAAAATACAAATGGTATAGTAAAAGTGTTTTTTTTTTTACTATTTATAGGAAATGTTTACTCACTTTGCATAGTTTGATCCAATATTTTTTCCTAATGGACTAATACGACAGTGGATGGAGTTGGTTTTTGTATTTTTGTCCAGGGATTCTTGTGGTTTTTAGCACCATGCCGCCCATTTGTAACTTTGGATAGGTATTTTCATTACCCAACATATAGGATAGGTATCCAATCCATCATGCACACTTACATCATCCTATGAATGTCACTCATATGCCCTAGGTACAAACCCATTTCATAGCGACACATAACCTTCTATCTGCAACTCGAAGTGTCGTTATCGAATGGTAGAGACTTACCAAACATGGCTACCCTAGTTAGACCCTCTACTTAATTCGGTACCCATGCAAACATTTTTGTCCGTAGGACCAGGATTATAGCTAATACATGACCTTATGTGGAACCTCATTTCTTAATCATAAACATACTGACCTATACCTAGAGGACTTCCAAACGAGTTTGATTTAAGATATTTTCCGACTCATTTCAAAAAGTGAAAATATTTCTAAGTGAACTTGTCTCTTTCACACTCGTAAATTGGATTTGAAAGGACATCTATTTGGTGCAATTTTATCCATTTTTCAAACCAAGTAGACTAAGATTATTAAAAAGGACATTTTTTGGCGTTAAGTTGTAATTGCATCTCATTCTCTTGCTTGCAGTATTGAACCTATTGTCGGTTCTCACTTTTGCATATGTCTTATGCTCTTGTTTGAAGGATGTCTATCAACCTATGTTAGCCATTCCTCAGAATTCTTGACTTTTCATGTCGGCCATACCCTCAGTGCGTGTCAAAATCACATGAAGTTGTAGTCCTATTGTGCAACCTGGTCCTACTTTCCTCATTGGTTGATAACCTTGAACCCAATAGTTGACATTCCATCATTGGTCGCTGACTGGGTGGTTTCCATTATGTTAGACGACAAGACATCTATTCACAAATTGGGATTCATGCAGTGTCTTGGATGCCATTATTCTTATTGGTGGTTTCCTCACCTTTGTCAACAATTTTCCTTATTTGTTGTTATTCAAAGGGTCTTTTTCGTGCACCGCTTGCCTTTGGTACATGCGAAAGATGCATAGGGTAGTTGGTTCGTGAACATGTTCTTCGTTCGATTTCCTCCAAATCATGAAGCTCATTCTTTGCACCTCATGATGAATGATGAGCTATTCCTTAATGCTCTCCTTTTAGTGAGTCTCCTTCCATCAAATTCAACCCATATATTCTGGAAATGAGACCTAGAGTCCTATGATTACCTAGAGGCTTGTATTCATTACTGGCAAGTTCTCCCGACATCGATAGTTGGGAATACATCAATGTCTCCTGATCGATGGATTCTTCAAGTGTTCGACCCTGACACCTCTATTCACACTTGTAAGAATGTACTCGGTGCCTTGATACCTACTTTCATTATTGGTAGGTTGTCTTGCGTTTGTTAAAGATATACCTTAATGACCGGTAATCAAACGATGTCTCATTGTGTTCGACCTCAACTCCTTTATTCACACAATGTAGAATTGCACCTTTGGCAGATTGTGTAGAAGAATTGAAGACATCAATTTATAGTTGCAACTTTCTTGAGCTATTGGTACCTTTAATTAGACCAGTACCTATGTAACTTCAATGATCACGGGAGATCAGATTGTACTCCATTCTATACAGATAACTTCAGATTGATTTTGAGACTAGTTTTATTGGGCCTTGTTCATGACCATGACGGCCGCTGGCATGTAGCCACCTTTGTATTTCCTATTCATGGCCATGGATAACTTTTTGGTATATTTTCACATGGATCTGCAGTGTAATTCAAATTAGCAGTCATGTGTGCAAATTCAGTACACATTGTAATATTTTCATGAGAAACTAGTTCTTCTAGTTGGGTCCCCATTACTCCACTTATGGGTCTTATAATGCATTTCATCCATCACAGATACTCCTCTGACCTCACACATTAGGGGGCATCTATTATAGCAAGATTTTCCTCACCCTATGCAAACTTGCACATAAGGCCTTTTTCCATTTCCCTATGTAGACTTGAAGTCCCTTTTTGCAAATCCCAGAGATAAAAATATTATTTTTCCACATATACACACCCTACCTATTGTACAACATGCATATATGCAGGTTGCACCACTACAACCTGCATACATTGGGTTTTGTGCTAAAAATTAAAAAATGGTGTCGGGTTTCCATGTCACGTCATGAGATCCATGATTCTTGGCCTTCCATATATTGGAAATGTTCCAAATTGGCCCTTCAGTTCCACTTGAAGGTTATAAATGGGCCAAATCCGAGCTATGGAAAAGAGGAGAAGAATTCAACTTTGAGAGCAAAGTTACTCTGGAGAAATTATTCACTTCATATTGAGTCTGCATCCCTTTGTCCTTTTAAGTATGAACACATTGTTCAACCCCCAATCTCTTCCCTAATTGATTAACAACTTCATTGTCTCTCTTATATGAGCTTGCCTTTGGTGGAGGATTGAAGTGGTGGAGGCCCAACTGGAAGGGACTTAGTTTCTTTTTTCCGAACCGTGCCGACACAAAAGTTTGTAATTCATTCACTTCTATTGATTACATTTAAATAGAAATACTATTTTATCGTCGAATTAATGTCTTGAAAATATTTGAATTGTTATTCTATGGGCATATTTTTTATGAATATTGATGAATTATGCTATTGAATGTGATAACATTATATATTATCACCATATGCTTTCGTTTCTTTGTTGTTGAGGACAAGTTGTAGGTGTATTACTTTGAGTCAAGTGCTCAACGATGGACTTCATCGAATGTCTATACGAGGTAGGCCTTTTATCTTGTCTTTCTAGCATATTTGTTTATATATCATACCCGAGTTTAGAGTTTATTTTTGTAGTCATTTTTGTCTGTTGTGGTTTACCCCTAGCCATAGAGATATTTTCCTCATAACAAAGATCAATCTTCATCTTCAAACAATTATGAGAGACCCAACTCTCTGTTACAAGACCCAACTTGTAGTTCTCAGATTCAACTGAGATGTGAGGAATCCAATCCTCATATAAGACCCAACTTGTAAACATGCACCAACCTAATATAATGGATCTTCATTCAATCCATTATATATAAATATATATACTTCAACAAATTCAACTACAATGTTTTTCACCATACTTATTTGTTTATATAATCTCCCAATAGGTATGAGTTTGAAGCATTATGTCCCTTTGTTTGAACCATTACACCTCTTCATTTGAATTAATAATAAAAATACCTATTATTATTATTATCATTAATAGTTTGATTTAAAGACTTCAAATCCTTTGTTAATTTGCAATTATTCTATTCTGGCTAAAAACCTTGTTGATGCAAATGTTGCAGAAATCGAGTTCTGCAGAGGCACTTCCTTCAAACCATGTTTTTAATATGACCATATGCATAGAACCACAACATTATTAATTTAAGCGCCTCCTCTTCTTTCACCCTTATTCCTCTATCACGAGACCAATGTTTCGTGCTTCAGAATTCTTTCCCTTTTTCTTTTTATCCCCCATATGTCCAATGTTGGGACCGTGTTGTCCGAGCTTCGACGCTCTGGAACTTTTCTTCTTTTCACCAAATCTTGTTATCTCCGAAGTGATATCTTCCAGAGTGTTATATTTCTAGCAACTTCAATTCACAGTTTTAATCCTCATTATTGATCATGATTTTGGATCAATGGTTTGATCATTCTTTTTAAGAGACTCATTTCTCACAATTTTCTTATCCTTATCTAATGGTTGGGATTCAATTGTGAGATGGATAATTTTTGTTTCCTCTGGTACTTCACATCTTCGGAGTTTTGTTCTTTCTATAAACTTCCAATTCTCCTGGACTAAATTTCCCCGAAGTGTTAATCTTGAGTTGATGTGTGCCCATAAACTTCGATGTTATTTCATAGCTTCGGTACTACGAGACTCCGGGTTACTAGAACTCTGAAATAGTTCAATTCCTTCGGAGTGATAACCTACCAAATAAGTCATAAAGAGGTGGTGACCACTTTTTGTCAGTTAATATCTCTTCTTATGATATCCTTTCACTATGCTTGATCAATGGTTGAGAACGCTCTTGAAGTATATCAATGGTTAGTGTTACTTCATGATTTACAGTTTACTCTATCCTTCCACTGTACTTGATCAATGGTAAAGAATGCTCCCGAATTAGATCAGTGATTAGAGTTACTTCGTGATTTACGATTACTCTATCCTTCCACTGCTCAATGCAACGACTATGACTTAATCAAAGGTTGAGATGGACTACCACTATTTACTTCGGGACTTCGGAGGTCCAGGTAATTTATATTCCAATTTCCACCGGAGTTGGTCAGCGCCGAAGTGGACAATATAGGAGTGCTTACGTCATCTTTCCACTATGTTTTGATCTAACGATCACGTGAGAATATAGAGGATCTTATATCAACAATTAGCATTGACTTCGAACTTCTGCACTTCAGGTAGTTGCTGATGGTAGACATTGGTTTCCCCCGAAGAATAAAATCCAAGAGTGACGTAACTTGCTGACGTCATTGGCCGAGTGGGTGAAATGTGTCACTTAGATTTGTGACTTACGTGTACCTAAAATTCCAACTAGTCCTTGACACTTGTCACCATTTTATTGCACCACGTGTCCTTGTTGACATGGTCTTTACTGACGTGGATTGCGTGATTTATCACATGTCCTCCTCCTGGATCCAATTCTCATAGGTTCATATGAATCCATGATCCAACGACTGTGATTAGTTCTGTATCAATGGTCTAGATCCATTTTGGCACCCCAATTTTCCCCGAGTGATATTCCTTGAATAAACCTCGAGTAACTTGACTTCATTTAACGATCGTTCTTTGACATGAAAATCTTAATACGATCCAACGATTGTGGGGAATTCAACTATTTGAGATCTCGGGCCTTTGACCTTGCTTATCCTATCCTTCGATTTTATTTTGATCGGACGATCAATATACTCCCAAAATGTTTTTTAGATTGGATGACTCATATCCTTCATCGATATTAATGATTGGAAAACCTCTTGAAGCTCCATGCTTCAGATCTATTATTTGAGATCTAATTCTTCCCAACCTATGACTTCCCCTTAATCTAAAGGTCCTGGACTATACCAAAATGATAATGGATGACTCCTGTGCATCATCTCTAATGAGATTTTGTTAAGCCCTAATATTGGCTCATTACCCCTTAATTGGGGCATATTAGATTAGTAATGTTATTTATTGGGTCATATTAGATTAGTAATGTTATTTTATTAATGTCGGATTTAGGCCATTAGTTGTAATTATACCTCCTAGTCTCCTATATATATACCATGGAGACATTTTCATTTTGAATAATCTTGTACTTGAACATTTAAGTGGGGTAAAAGGAGGTTGCCCCCTCGAAGAGGCTTATTATCTAAAATTATCTCTTTTTCAAGGCGTTGAGTACTTTTCCTGAGGTTTTTCTATGCTATATTGATGTTTGGTTCTTAACATATGGTATCAGAGCTCAAGGTCTTGGGGTTTCGCTGCTACATTGGAGACACCGTGGAATTTTCACTATAACGTTTGTTCTACAACGTTTCAGAAGGAATGGATTGGATTATATTTAGTAGATGGAACAAGGTACTTTGGGTTCAAAATTCAGCTCCTGAGGCATTATACTTTCGGAGATACAGCCTGTACAAGATAGGGTTCTGGAATCATCCTGAAATGAGTCATTGCGGAATTTTTGCTATAAAAGATTTTCTGTAACGTTTTAGACCCTAAACTTCGGAGGCCATTTGTAGAAATTAGTAGTGTATATGTGGTAAAAATTTCATCTTCTGGGTCATATTAAATTTGTAGATACACCCTGTGTAAGATAGGGTATCTTAATAGTCCTATTGACTAGTCTCAAGAAGGTGTTCCAGGTAAAACAATCATAACTTCTTCCTAGAGTATCCAAATTATGTGGGACTGATTGCATTGGATCGTGAACAGTCTGTAGTATTTTGGGTACGAGTTTCAGAATTTTATATTAATTATTTTGTGCGGGGCACACTATAAAAGTGAGATCTCCTGGAAAGGCCAAAAATCGGCAAGTTGTGGGGAAGTTACCATAAATTCCACTTGGCACATCCAATTTTGATCAGACCTTTGGCATTGCAGAGAAAAAATATCAGAGAAATACATAAGGGAAATTTTCATACCCAGAAGGGCCAAAAATTGGGAGATACAACAAAATAAATATTGTCTAGCAGAACCACCTCAAAATCAAGGTTCAAAAATGATACTTAGCCAACATGCCACCCAAAAAGGGAACTTCTACACCAAATAAGCCTCCAAAAAATCCTACTTGGACTCTTGATGAAGGTGAAGAAATGCGTAGGGACATAAATGAACTACAAAATAAGATGGATTCAATGGAAGC
>SNQJ01S0007244.1:95270-135271 GCA_010110895.2 Picea sitchensis | reverse complement strand
CAGGGTGGTCCATACCAAACGGCTTGGGTTATTTAGACAACCCCGGACCGGTTCCACTTTCCCAATTGACGGACAATCCCTATCGCATTTTTGCAATGCGCTTTCCGTTCTGAGATTCAATTAATGTTTCTTTCTTCTAATTTGTTTCATCGTTATTTCTCCTGAGCTTTTAATAATTATTTGTGCATTCCTTACTCCTTTTGTACATGGATTCTTTGTATGCTACCTCTCCCGAGATTTAGAGTCATAGGATCAACAATGATCACAATTTGCTTCTGCCACACAATGATCTTTCTTTTCTTTTGATTATTGTACATGTTGGACTCATGTTGCCATCAATGAAAATACATAGTCAATAATGCCAACATGCCATTCATATTACATAGAACTCAAACTTCCATTTGAATACTAAGCATATACAACTCAGGTACCATTTTATAGGATCTATCTTGGAGGATGGATATCTGAAGTTGGAAAAGATACATACTAGCCAGAATTTTGCAGACATGCTAACAAAGGGAGTAACTAGGGAGAAACTGAGTTCCTCTTTAGTTTCAGTTGGTCTTCAAGCATGAAGGTGAAATGATAAATTTTCCATGTCTAATGTGGATCATAGTCCAACAAGTACAAAAACAGTGGAGTTGTTGTGATCAGTCTCCAAGTGGGAGATTGTTGGTTGTGGAGCGTGATTATCTTCCTGATTCAGAGGTATTTGTTTTCAACCAGGTTTATACCCCATGAAGACTGTACACCCCAAAATACTGCACACCCCTCCACGTGGGGGGGTTGGAGGGGGGGCTCCCCCCCCCCCGCAAGGTCCAGGGGAAAGTGAGCCCCCGGCGAGGGTTTGGGGGCGAAGCCCCTGAAGGAAAAATTACCTTGTAAATGTATATTGTAGTTTCATAGTAAATCTGGACCGTTCATTCTAAGGTCATAGATCTGATGGTAGAAGTTATGTTAGGGTTTTTTTCCCTATAAGGAAGCCCTCTTTTATGAGGGAATTGTATTGTGGCTATGTATCATTGTGAATATTGTATTCTGAGAGAGGATATTGTGAGAGAAAGAAGAGGGAGTTACAATGGGTGTGTTGTAGGTTGTATCCCTTCATTTGTTGGATAATAAAAAGGAAGGACCTGGAAATTTCTCTGGTGGACATAGCCCACACTGGGTGAACCACGTATATCTGTGTCTCTATTGTATTGTGTATCTTCTATGTTTTATTTCCGCATTTTTTTTTTAATTTTAATTCTCCAAGATCCTGTTTTTCTAACATTAGCATCATCCCACGACTCTGCTGCATGGTCCTACACCTTCTCAACCACTAGTTCAACATCATCCTTTGTCAATTTCAGCTCCAGGATGATTTGTGCACCTTCATATTCTTTCTTTTGCTTGTAGCCTGTAGCACCATCCTCTTCATTGGTAGGGTTTATGTCTACGCTGAAGTTGTAGGTACTTCTATGTCTGGGATATCTCATCCTCCTGCTAATTCCTCCTATGTAGGAACGATTGTTTCCTTTTGTGCGATTCCATTGATATTATTCTATTGTGCTCTTCCATTAGTCACTTCGACGCGACCCTTTTCCTTCACTGCTAGATTTTGAGTATCATTTTGTCTCGATTTTCTCACTATCACACTTCCTCCTGTATCCTTTGTGTTCCCTGCATCCTTCCTTGTATTTGTCGCTGGATTACTGGATTTATGCAACGTTCCAAATTCTACTGGTTGATTTCCTTTTTGTCCCTTCTTTGCGATCACTATTAATATCCACTCAGCTGGCCAATATTTCATGACCCATTGGACTTCCTCTCCAGTGTCGCAATACCTTATCTGCAACCAATTCTTCTTTGGGTCCCTTTTGGATTGAATCTATACATTGTGCCTTGATACCTAAAAATTTTCTATCTCTTTGTTCTCCTCCACCACTTATGGTGGTATCCACCATATCTCATCCACCTTTCTCTGTATCTCCTCCATGTACATTTCAAATATACTGAAGTTGGTCTTCCTTTATTTGTGTCTGAGGTGTTCCACGATGTTTCATATTGTGTTGCACGACACTTCCTAATCATTTGACAAAACGCACTATATTTAGGGTGTTTCCATCCCACCAATGCTATGAGTATGATCAACCATGAGTAATGAAACCATGTCCCCAAGTCTTGTGCATATTTGCAATCGTCCAAAAACAGGTTCAATAAATCTGGACTCCAGCTGAGTAAAGTCCCCTTCATGCACTGCGCGACTTCTGCTATCACTCATGTTGGTGCCTCTTCATTGCGCCACTTTCTCAACAATTTGCATGCCATTAGCTTAGTTTTCATTCTTGTCACAGGTTCTTTGATCTTGTTAATTATAATTCCCCTGGACCCTCTCACTGTTCCATAATTATTCTTCATTTCCTTTGCTAGGGTCTTCTCCTTAGTTTTTTCATCCAGATATTGCTCAGGTTTCTCTCCGTTAGTTGGCTAACCTGTGATGTCTGCAATTAGATCAAAATTTGATTGATATTTGTCTATCCAACCATAGAATACCCCCATGTACTAACTCCAACAATTTTTTGACTCATTTATTCACATCCTTTCCTCATCCAAAGTGAGGGATTTCTAGTAGGTTCATTATTCCTATGATGTATAACCCTGTAATCCATTTCTTTGGTTCCAATATTGGAACTCCTGACACACGTATCTCTTTTCTCTCCATGTATACCTATGACATGAATTCAAGGAATTTATCTCTGTCTGCTATGTCATGGTTTGCATACCACAATTTTTCTACACATCCTAAAATGTTAGGAAGAATTGTCACTCATTATGGTGTGCGCGGTAGGGATATTGTGACTTATGCTTGCTTTCATGGTGACCTCTGTATTGGCTATTTCCCCTTCCTCTTTTTTTTTGTTGTGGATGGACCTTCTTCCTGGTGCACATCCATGTCAGAATCTAGTTCACTTGTAACATATTCTACTTTTATTTGTTCTTCTGGCTGCGTTGCTATCTTTGCGACATGTTGTTTCTCTGCTTTGTCCTGTGCCCTAGGATAATATGGTTCTATTCTCTCGTCATCTTCTCCATTTTTTTGATGCGACATTCCAAAACCCAACTGTTTTGTGGGGTTCTGTTCTTTGGTAGGGTTTTTTACTTCTTCCCTTGGATCCACATCCATCTTCTCATTGGCTGGCTCATGTTCTTCAACAAGTGTTGGTCTTCCTTGTTCCTTGACGGGTTATGGGATCACATCCACACAAAAAATTCCTTCTTGTTGAATAGGGTTTTCTACCTCTGCGGCTTCTTTCTCTGTGGAATTCGCAACACTTCATGTGTTTCTTGTGACTCTGCTAGGAGATCCGACCTTTGGTGGTTCCATTCTAATAGATCTCTAAGAATTTCTATGAATTCTTACTTAACCTCCTTGGAATTAACTGCTCATGGTCAACTTTTTCTCCTTAGATCTTGTCTTCTTCAAGTCACAATGAGGCTTACCTTGCAAGTTTCATGTTTTTATATGACATGTTATAAATCCTCTATCATATCCCACCTTTTTGTTTACTTCCTTTTTCTTTTTCCGACCACTTTCTGTCTCGGTGTGATGCGTTCTCATTATGTCAAATTTGTCCTGCACACAGTTTCTTGAATTATGTCGCACCAATTTAGTATCTATTGCATGTTGTATCTTCCAACTTTTTGTCTGAAAAACCACTTATCTATCTACTTCTTTTTTTTGTCTTTTTCTTCTTTTTCCAAATTTTCCTTCCTTTTGATTCCTATTATATAAAATACGTACATTTCTACTTTCTACATGACAACTACTGAGGGTTGGTAAGTGGAATTTCCCTATACACTTTCAGTTGACTACCATTCACCAATCCTTGCATCTCCTTGCTTTCTAAATCCTACAACTACATAATACTTCCATCTGTGATAGACTTTATCTCATATGGCCCTATCCAATGCATCCTAAACTTGGCTGCTGCAAGTATTTACTGTCATAGAGAAGAACCAAATCTCCTTCCTTAATGTTCTTTTTCTTGATATTTTTGTCATGCCAAGTCTTGTCCTTTGATTTTTGTACTTCTTGATAGAAACCAACTACAATTCTGTCTTCTTATAATTTCATGAGTTGTGCCAATATTTATTGAGCTGCACCTCTTTCTGTCATGTTTGTAATTACTGCATTGCATAGACTAGCTATCAAATACTCCAAAGGTACTACTTCTTCTTGTCCATACTATTAGCGATCAAGATGCACTGGTATTTTAAGAGTGTTTATCTCTCTCTCTCTCTCTCTCTCTCTCTCTCTCTCTCTCTCTCACTCATTTTTCTTATTAGCCTTTCGCCCGTGTATTAAATTTAAAGTTTCCTTATCATCTCTCATTGATCATGATTGCTCCAAACCTTTGGAATTCGGTCTTCAACCTGCATATCACAAATAAAATTCATTTTATAATCTTTTATGTTTTTTATAATTTAATAAAATCCATATTTTTATTTTATTATAATTGCCCAAAAGCAATAATGGTGTGTGTCTAGGTGAACCTAGTATATTTTAAATCAAGCCTAAGCGCACCAAGAAATATGCCAAACCCCGAGCCCAAATGTCAAGCACATTCAACACATAAACCATACAAATCTCAACTCCAATACCAAGCCCATTAGGTGTGGTTTTACATATCTCATCTATTCCACATGGAGAGCTTTGACATATATGAAGGACATGTGTTTTTCTATTACCATTGCATGTAGGATTACGATTTTCAGTAAATACAAAAATAAAATGAAGAAAACTTCTAGATGCCCAATTTTGCAGGCAGAGAATGTGTACACAGTAGATTTGGTGAAGTATAGCTGCGTTTTGGATAGTTTGACAGGTAAAAAGACAACAGGTTGCATAAAAGTGAGCCACAAATTAAGCCATGAGTCTAGCTGCCAGTCAAGATTATAGAGATTGAAATTCATTGTTCTGAGTAATAAAACGACATGCCAACTCCTCCAGGTTCAAAGTGTTTCAACATTTCATATCCATCTTTGAATAAATATTCAGGCTTTAGTTGGCTACTTATGACTTTATTCACCTGCTGTGATTAATTGGTTGTGGCATTGCAAAGCCCTAATACAGAATGAGACTGTGATTGCGTTAAAAGGGCTTCTTCAATCAGGAAGTGAACAAATATGTAGCATGTCAGCAGAGGTTGCCGTAAAGTTAACAGGTCTTCTTGGTGGGTCACTGCTAAAATTTGGTGTGGAATAACTTGTGATTCCCTTAGCACAAATGCTATATTGTTACAAATCAACTACTGCAATGTCAAGTGCAACTGCCCTAAATTGTATCCTTGAGAAATTAAAGCCCAGGAGTATATTGAATGGCCAAAGAGGATCTGGAGATACTGTTTGGAAGGATCTTGAGGAAACATATGCAGTAGATAGTTTAGTAAAAGGATTATAGAAGTATGAGAGAAGTGAAACCAAATCAACAGAATATTATGTAGAGTTTGCAAGTCTATTGAACACAATACTCTGGTGGTGGCCTAAATCGAGGTATATAGTTGGAAATAACAAAAAGTTAAGATTAGGGCTACTTACCTAATGTAGAAGCCACAATGCTTCAATAGCTTCTGCTGCTCTCCGGGTCTCATCTTCTTTGGCTCTATGTGGCGAGGTGGCTCTGAAACAGATTGAAGATAAAGACATGTTGTGGCCTACTATTAGACAATGTCTAGATGGGTCAAGGCCCCGCATTGTCAGTGTTGAAGATTTTTGATTTCTTCAATCTTTGGCAAGATCAGTGTCTGGGTGCAATGCAATGGCTGGGCCACACCTAAGGCATTTTGTGGAAGGCATCATCCAAGCATTGGTTGAATGGAAGTCATTCCCTCTTGAAAAATGGCCACCTGATTTAGAGATGCTTGTTATTGAGGCTTGCCACACTGCTAATGCATTGCTTCGCTGGTCTGGTGATCATCATTCTTACTTTTGGAAGATGGGCATTGAAAAAGTCCTTTCTGATTTTCTTTTGTCTGATAACTCTGATGGGCAACAATGGTCAAAGTGTGGGGATGTATACCAGGGCCAACAGGTGGATACTGTGATCATGGATTTCCATATCAATAAGCATCCTGTTATACGGCCCCATCTTTGGGATATTTTAGGTTGGCTTGCCATACATTGTGAAGCGAATCTTGATTCAACAATATATGTGAAGAAAGAATCACTCTTGATACTTATCTCATTTGCCTATAAAATGTCAGTAAGAACTGTTCATAGGCATGGCCAGCTTCATGTTCAACAAGAAATCAGGAATCGACCTACACAGGAAGTCCCTGATATATCTGAGAGAGAACCCACTCGAGCTTCAGGCGCTTCTACGCCAGTGTAATCATAGAAAGGTCCTTTTCAACAATAAAACCACATCAGAAACAACAATGGCAAGACAAGTAACTGAATTGCTCAAGAAATAGACATTGTAGTTGCTCAAAATCAAGATCGTCCTTATTTTAATGAATTGTTTCGTGAAGCTCAGGGAAGGTCAAGTAAGCAAAAGGATATTGACTCAGGTGGATATTCGAAGGAAGAAATTCAATTTTTACAGAAGAAGATGGAACATGAGAATCTCGTTTTGCCTTTTCTTATTTCGACAACAATGGAAGCAGGCAAATTAGTCTGGATGAGCTTCAACAAATCTGCCAAGAATTTGGTATTGTTGAGCTTGAGGAAATGATCAAAGAAGTTGATCAAGAAATTCCCATATGCCCTAGCAAGAATATCCTTCTTGCGCTGCTATCAAATTCCTGCCAGAGATAACAACAATTGTGCATTTGGATTTCCTTTTGTATGCTCTGCAGTTGTGGTTTCATTGCTTAAATTATTTCGATATCTCTAATTTGTTTTTCCTCGCTTTCTTAGCACATCAATTCTTGAATCAAGCATTGTAGATCACCTGAGGTTCAAACATCAAGTGTCGAAAACACTTTATTGAGTAGTTGTTGAAGAATCTAACACTCTATGCAGGATCATTGCTGCTCTGCATTATTTTCTTCTGAAAGATAAAACAGAACTTTCACCAGCACAAAAGGCAGAATTATAACCAGTTCGCTGATGAAAAGCAAAGCTTTCACCAGCTAAGTAGCAAATCTTAAGGCGAAGTAACTGGTGAAACCTAAGACTGGCCAGCGAAGGTGTATTTTGGCCCAGATCGATCTTTTTCTCAACCGAATCTCTTGAAAATGCTTTCCAAAGATACATATTGAATTATAGTGTCAAATCTAAGATCCACTTTTTATGCAAAGGAGTTAGAGGAGGATTTCAAGTTGATTTGACACTTATTTTGGGGGCAAATAAATCAGGGGTTTTTCTAAACTTGGAAAATTCAAATTTATCTTCATCAAAGGATATCAAACAATCTTGGAAGGATTTTCTGCACAACACAGAGTTTATAGATTATATTAAGACCATGAAATAAGGAATTGACCTCATTTTGAGGATCATTCCATATCTTTTGTAAATTAGTTTTGACTTTCTATCTTTAACATATCTGATCCATTCTTTTAGGATCTGAAAACTGTATTGTAGAGATATAAAGCTGAAGATATGAGAGGAACTGGGGGGGTTTAAACTGGGAATACATTTTGGATACTGTATAGACTCTTATTGGATAATAGAATTACAGTCTCCTTTTGCTTTCAATATCAAAAATATTCATACATCTTGTTTCTGTACTTTATTTTAGTTTATCTTAGCTATTAAAGATTGTCATCTCTTTATTAAGCTCATAGACTTGGAGTGAAGGATTTATTACTACCTTGGATTAATCCCTACACCTAGTTGTATTTGGCAATCAAGATTAGTATTCTTCATCCTCTCCTTTTGAAAATATCTGGTATGATTATTGTTTTCTAAAAGAACTGTTTCATTTGAATGTATGATGAGTTGTTTATTACATTAATCATTAAGTGATCCCATTGTTCCAAGCATACCTACACATTATATTCTTAAGTTACCAAGCATTCTTAGCCTACAACCCTAAGGAGTTTCTTGGAGTGATAACACATACACCAATATAAAATGTGTCTTCCCTGTAAGTTTCTTGCATTGAGTTCTATAGGCCCATAAAATTGTTGGTATATTCAAGTCCCAATCATCCTTGTTCACATTAAAAATATTGGTTAAGGCATTCTCTAATATCTTGTTAAATTCTTCCACTATTCCATTAGCTTGGGGATGGTAAGGAGTGATCTTATGATGATGTATCTCAAATTCTTCAGTAATTGCCTGTATAGTACTTTTGATAAAATGATTCCACTGATCACTCATCATAACTCTAGGAAATCCAAATATTGTGACCAATTGATCATATAAGAAGTGTGTTGTAGTCTTTGTGCCTCAATCCTTTACTGGTGCTGCTTCAACCCATTTGGTCAAATATTCCAACGCTATAATAATATACTTGGTTCCTAATCTCCTCGTTGTTGGAATCATTGATTGTGTGTTGTCATTGATGGAAACATGAGTTAATCATGTACAATAATAAGAGGAAAAGGAAGATCACCTTGGGGCATAGGAAGATCACCTTGGGGAAGAAGCAATGCATTATCAATGTTGATCACGATATGATCAACAATGATCCTATGTTCCTAAAGCTCAGGAGAGATAGCAAGGAGATTCTACAAAGAATACACACAAAAAATTAGAGCATGCAATGTTAAGTTCTTTGATGTAAATGTGTTGAACCCACACATAATAGATCTAGCTTGGAATTGACATACACAGTTGCAGAGAAAATATAAGAAAAGAGAAGCAAGAGAGAAAGAATGGAAGAATTATCATTAACCAAAATAATGAATGATAATTTACACTTGATATACTCTGTATAACTCAACCAATGCACACTGGAGGAGAAGCCAATGCACCATAGTCATGGTTTAGAGTGATTTGGATAGACACCAACAGTTACAGGAGTAAACTTCCACCTAGTCTAGTCTCTTGGGAAGTTACGAGAGTGAACTGCCACCTAACTGAGTTAACTAGTCTATTAGTCTTCAGTTAACTGATTGAAACATAGTGAAGTGAGGAGGAGATCAGGGAATCGTGGGTAATGCGCTATTATGGTGATGATCCAAAGGACAATGTGTGTTATCTGGTGATGATCCCAATGCTACATGGTGATAATCCCGATGTAGTATCTAGACTCCACTCAACTGATCAAACTAAAGTGAAGATTGAAGAGAATATTCTTCCTAAAATATAAGAGACTCCTTAATGGCTAATAAACATAGGAAAAACCTTAGGAAAAAGAAATCCTAGGTGTGTGTGAAGTAACTCCAACACCCCCCTTGAACATCACTATGGTGAAAATAAAGAATGGGTCCTGACAACGAGGCCATGTTAGGTACCCAAATACAAAATATAAACTGAAATAAAGTGAGGAAAGAGGGAAAAACTCATGGGAACCCACCCCTCAAAGTACAATGTATGTAAAAATAAGAACTGGCAATTGCTAGGAAACTGTGTCCTTCACTCCAAGATGACTGTGTAGACAATGGAACTTCTTCTCAGTGAAGGTATTGGTGAAGATGTCTGTAGTTTTTTCTGATGAAGGAAAGAAGTGCAGGTCAATGATCCCCTCATGTACTAAGTTCCGAATGTAGTGCATGTGGATCTCAATGTGGTTCATCCACTGCCTCTAAAATCGATCTCTATAGTTGTTCAAAGTGCTCTAGTTGTCACACCATATGACGATCAACCGATGAAACTGGATGCCAAACTCAGTGAGAAAATGTTGTAGCCACATAGCCTAAATGGTTATGTTAACTACCCCTTCGTACTCTGCCTCAGATGAAGATAGAGAAATAGAATTTTTCTTCTTACTCGACCAATAGATAGGCCTGAAACAAATACTGAGTGTGTAACCAATTGTGAACTTGAGATCAATGCTATTTCCAACCCAATCAAAATTAGTGAACCCAATGAGGTTCAATGTAGAGTCTGCTGAATAATGAATCCCAAAGGTGATGGTGCCCTGTACGTATCGAAGGATACACTCTGCAGCCTTCCAATGTAGCTCATGCAGCTTCTTAATGAACTTAGAGACCACGTTAATTGCATAGGAGAGGTTTGTTCTGGAGTGTGTGAGATACAACATGCTCCCCACTAGCTATCTATAGAATGTGTTGTCAACTAGTGGAGTGTCCCCGCCATCCTCAAGTCTGAATCCCGATAGGAAAGGAGTCAGGGAATACTTATAGTTTGTCATGTGAAATCTCTCAAGGACATCTCATGCATACTTGGCCTGAGATAGTTTGATTCCTGATGCATCTTGATTGATCTCGAGTCTAAGGAATAAATGTAGAAAACCGATGTCCATCATCAAGAAACTATCATGAAAAATCCTCTTGAATGCCACAATCTATGAAGTTGAGCAACCGATGATCAACAAATCATCAACATACATAACTAGGAGTAGAAGTGAATCAACCGTTCTGAGCATGTAAACATTCAGGTTTGATTTACAACATGCAAAGTTCTGTGACATTAGGTAGGAGTCCATCTTGGCATACCATTCCCTTGGAGCCTGCTTGAGGCCATAAAGAGTTTTCTCCAGTCGATAGACCAAATATGAATCCTGCATAAATCCTTGGGGCTGCTCCATATAGATCTCCTCAGAGAGATCACTGTGAAGAAATGCATTCTTCACATCCATCTGATGGAATTCTCATCCCTTGGCTTCCACAATGGCAAGTGCCAAATGTATGGAATCCATATTTTCTACTGGAGCGATGGTCTCATCATAGTCAATGCCATGCACCTGCTGAAAGCCTTTGGAAACTAGCCTAGATTTGTATCTACTAATTTGTCCATCTGCTATGATATTGGTCCTGTAGACCCATTTGCACCTGACAAGTTTCCTTCTTGAAGGAAGGGGAACCAGATCCCAAGTCCGGTTCTCAAGGAGGGAGTTGTACTGCTCCTGCATGGTGGATTCCAAAAAAGGATTTCCAACAGCCTCTCCATAAGACTGTGGATATGAAGACTGAACTAAGAAAAGATTCCTAGGTGGAAATGGTTCAGTGGTTGTGAGTGCAAGAGGAGGCTCCTTGAAATCAAATCAATTCCTCCTAGTATTAGGTGGATCCCCAACAAGATCCCCTGCATCCTAAAGAGTAGTCTGAGCCCACTTGGTCCTTGTCTCTGGCTCTACATCTGCATCTTCATGCATTGACTCTACATATGAATGTACTGACTCTGTATCTGGATCATATGAATCCTTTGAATCAAAACTCTCATATGAAGAAGAGTTGACATGTGCATGCTCATCATCTCTGAAAGGTTGAAGAACAGAGGTGTATACATGCGAATGCTGAGGTAAATGTGAGACACTTTCCTCGAATTGGACACTGTTCTTGATGATGATATGGTCCAAGGAAATATCAATAAGTCTGTATCCCTTCACACCGTCGGGGTATCCAACAAAGATACACTCTGTGTTTGTGGATAAAGTTACTTCCTCTTTTCAGAGGGAATCTGGGACCATGCACATGAACCGAAAATACGAATATGGGTCACTTTCGGTTTGAGGTCGCTCTAAGCCTTTTAGGGGGTATTATCATTGAAATATCCATGTGGAGATCTGTTTGGGATTTAGGTTTCACAATTAAGTTCTTTATCCCATAATATTTGTGGAAGTGGATTTGCATGTAGCATGAAAGATGCCATCTCTTTTAGAGATCTACTTTTCCGTTCAACAACTCTGTTTTGTTGCGGAGTATAGGGAACTGTGTGCTGCAACTGAATCCCTGCCTCATGAAAAATATTTTGTATCTCATGGTTGACATACTCTCATCCATTATCTGTCCTAAATAATTTGATTTTCTTTCCTACCTGTGTCTCAACATGGGATTTGAAAGATTTGAGGTGTTGAAAGATCTCTGATTTTTTCCTGAGAAAGAAAATCCATGTGAAGCATGAGAAATCATCAACAAAAATGAGCATGTACCTTTCTTTGTTGATTGATGGATGTGGAAAAGGTCCCATGAGATCAATATCGATCATATCTAAAGGAGAGGAATCCTTTTGAGTATTTCATTTGTCGAATTTCTTTTGAGGGTGTTTTCCAAGAACACATCCCTCACAAATTCCTTTGGAGAAGTGGATGTCGGGTAGACCATCAACCATTCCTTATTTTCTAATCTGTTGCATATATCTGAAATTTAAATGCCCGAACCTTTTGTGCCATATCCTACTGCTTTCATTAGCATGGGTAAGCAGTAATGCATAATCTGCTTCAATAAATTCAGAAAATGTATAGAGTTTAGATTGATGATTTACCTCACTAGTAGCAACCCTGGAATTGGTTTTCATGTCATAGATATCCACTGCATTAGGTGTAAATATGAATCTCTTTCTGGTGCTGGATTTAGTCATCTAATACATGGAGAGAAGATTGATAGAGATTTTTGAACGTGCAACACATTCTCAAAGATTTCGTTTGTGAGTTCAATCCTTCCTTTATCAGTGACCTCGATTGGAGAGTTGTCCCCCATCAAAATAGGAGGACCTTTGCATGCATCCAATGAAGAATAGAATTATTTTGTGGCAGGCATGTGGTGTGATGCTCCCGAATCTACGATCCAAGCATCAGGAGAAGAGGTTATGGCAATCACGACATGTCTAGAATTTCCTTTCTTGGGATTCTGATCTTTTGGTTTCTTCTTCTTGGCACCACCGGGGACGCGATCTCCAAGGTTTTTTTGTTGAAGTATTTGAGTCATTAGATCTATCTGTTTCTGCATACATGTGGATTCTGTATGGAATCCTTTATGGAAGTAAGTTCATTTCTACCCTTTTCTTCCCTTTCCACCTTTAGATCCGGAGGCATCGTTGAAGGGTTTTGAGTACCCTTCCTTCTTTGGATTTGCATGTTCCTTCCTTTTGTATTTGTCTTTATATTTCTGATATTGATGACTGCTACCATATTGCACAGTAAGTGCATGCACCTTTGGGCCTTTTATTTTCCCCATGTTTATGAGCTTGTTCTTCTCTTGTGTCATAGATTTGATAAAATCCTCAAGATAAGGAATCTTCCAGGTGGCTAGAGAGGTGAATCTAACTGAATGAAATGTGGATAAAAACATTGAGTATTCTGGACTAAGTTTGGGAGAATGGTTAGAACCATTTGTTTCTCCTCCTTATATTTATCAACCCCACAAGCCTTGAGTTGTGACAACAAATCCTTATATTTGGTAAAGAAATATTAGAGATTGTCGAAGATTTTTGGATCCAATGTGAGAAATTCCACCTTGAGCATGTGTCTCCTCATCTCATACTGTTTTCCAAAAAATCCTTCCATGGTGGTCCAGGCTTCATTGGGGGTTTTACAGGAGGATATGTGAAAGAGGAGTCAAGGAGAAATGACACTGCAAATTGTTTCGAATGCTTCATCCATTCGATTTAGATACTTGAATTTTTCTAAGGATGATGTTGGTTTTGCCTCTGTGTTCATGGTTAAACTGTACAATCCTCTACTTCGAAGATGCATTATCATCTTTTCCTTCTATGAAAATAAGTTGTAAGGTGTAAGTATGAATTATGTTGGAAATTCCATTTTTCCGCTGTCTTCAATCTTCGATACCTGCAAAAATAATTTGGTGTGTATTTTCCCTAGCAGCATGTCAACTCTGATACCATGTAAATGTGTTGAACCTACACATAATAGATCTAGATGGGAATTGACATACACAGTTACAGATAAAATAGAATAAAAGAGAAGCAGGAGAGAAAGAATGGAAGAATTCTCATTAACCAAAATAATGAATGATAATTTACACATGATATACTCTTTATAACTCAACCAATGCACATTGGAGGAGAAGCCAATGCACCATAGTAGTGGTCTAGAGTGATCTGGAGACACACCAATAGTTACAGGTGTTATAGAAATATTTTCTATAAAACATTTACTATAAAAAAGTTACAGGTATTATAGCCATAGAGATATTTTCCTCATAACAGAATTCGAAGGTGAGAATGGCGAGGATCCTGGTGATCACGTCACCATATTTCACCTATGGTTCTCTTCGAATTCCCTTAATGAAGATTCCATTTGGTTAAGATTATTTCAATGCATCCTCATTGGGGTTGCCACAAAATGGTATATCCAGCTACATAGGAGAGCATACAGGACCTTTAGTCATATGGTGCTATCTTCCTTAACCACTTCCAATTTCCAGTTCCTTATGATGCTAGCCTAGAAATTTTGTCGACCTTACGCTAGGACAAAGACACTCATATCTCAGATCACATCCAAGAGTGGAGTAGATGAAAGAGGTTGATCAAGACCTGCATTCCCCCATATTTCCTATTAGAATGGTTCCTTAAGTCTTTGCAACCTCCTATTTCAAAGGATGTTACTACATCTGGGGTTACATCTGAGGAAGAAGCAATCTTAAAAGCCCAACAGTTAGATCTTATATACGCTCAGTCTGGGATGTTATACGATATTCTTCTAGATGCACCGAGGTCAAACTATGAGCCTAGACAAAAGCCCCGACCTCATGCTGATGGCATTATAGGATCCGCCAGTGTGAAATACATAGACTTGATGACAAGCCATTTGAAAGAGTTGTCTCTAAACCAGTCTGCAAGAGGGCCAAATTTTTCCGTGTCTTCCAATCCCACTCAGTCGATGAATGTACATTCCGTGCAATCATCGACTGGCCCAAATGGTAAACAACAACCAGACGGGAATAAGAAGAAAGGACGTAATAATAATCGTAAGGGTCAGAAGAATAAACCCAAGGACAATTGTAATAATGAGAGGACAAATAATAATGCTGGTGAGGGAAAGAAAGAAAGGCATAAGGTGAAATTTATCTGTAATCTTTGTACAAATGATTATCTTACTCATTTATGCCCCAAACTTGTTCAAGCTGTGAGGATCTTATCTCGCCCACCCGCTGTGCTGACAAATCCTTTCCCACATAACCAACACATGGCCTCGAGCTCCTCAAATGACCAAAATGTGGCCGGTGGAAGTCAAAACCCACCGACACAAGACACTGATTGTTTGTGCATAAATATGGTCAATTCTCAAGTTAATGTAGCCACTCAGTCTCGCGATTATAGTTCTTCACAAACTGTACCTGGTATAGAATATCCTCCTCCTCCATAGACACCTTTGCAGATAAAAAAACTAGAGCCACCACCTCATATTCCGAAAGGAGTACTCAAGCGTTCTATCCATAATCCAAATGCTAGAGATGCCCATAATTACTCTATTGTTGAGAACCTGGGTCAAAATCCTTATGCGATGTTGTCCCTGGAGGTACTCCAAACATGTACTTCATAGAGGAATACCTTGCTATCTGCATTAGGAGATCTAGACCCCTGTGGCTCAAAAGTTTTCAAGTTTGGTGTCAAATATGTGAAGCCTCACTTTCCTTACCATGTGGCATTCCAAATCCATGTGAGTTACTCAAAGTATACCATAAAATGTACGGTTGTTGATGAAGGCACTACTACATGTGTGATGTCCCTAATCTATTGGAAATCTCTCGGCTCTCCGACTCTCTCTCAATATCCGACCATGTTGACTCCTTTTGACGGTCATTCCTTCTACCCTCACGGTATTTTTATCGCCTTTCCGATCCAATTAGGTGGGAAGAGGGCAGAGGTGGATGTCGAGGTGGTTGATGCACCCCTTGATTATAACTTGTTACTAGGATGCAATTGGACTTATGCTATGACTTCCATCGTATCATCCATCTTCCACACTCTTTGTTTTCCTCACGATGGGAATATCGTGACAATCGACCAATTTTACTTTGCATATGGTAGCCCTAATGCATCCGTTGGATCATCAATCCCCGTGGTCGACAATTCTCAGCCGAAAACTGAGAATATCGGTGTCAGAATGCACTCATCCCTTATGGGTACCTTCAACTTCATGGCACCGATTCACCATGTTTACGCCATGTCCAGTAGGCCTGTTTCATCAGAGAGGTCCGTTCCTTTCCAAACTTCCTATTTTAACGATCCTTGTACCCTACCTTCCTTGAATTCATCTTGTAAAGGTCAGTTTCATGTTGGAATGGCCATGCCACTATCGACATTAGAGATAGAGTATCAAGCTACTCTTGACTCTTCCGCTGATCCTGATCCTATTACCTCGCTGACAGATGAGAAGGATCATGTTCTTAAGCTTGTATGGGCCACTTCGTTGTCTTGCTCATATGGCTTCCTCGATGTGACTTTTCCCTCAGATGAAGCTATCATCAAAGTCATGAATGGTTTTGAAAAACCTTGGGATGATATGCATCATCGATCTTATTTTCTCCCATAGCTTTCCAGAATAGAACAAGATGACTTTCGATATACTTTGAGCGATATAGTCGGTCACACTGTAGTTCCACTTGATACACATGACATTTATGAAAAAATAAATATGGCGAGTATCTCTCCTACCGTCACAATTGATACCTATCATACCCCTAGCAAGATTGAAAATGTATACATCGGTGCAGATTGTTCGCCGGAAGAAATCATGCTCTACACCGAGCTCTTCAAGGAATTCAGAGATGTATTTGCTTGGTCATATGAAGAGATTCCAAGAATCGACCATCGAATTGTTGAGCATGAGATTAGAGCATATATGGATGCTAAACCTGTTCGATAACGCCTTAGATATGTCAACCCCTGGAAGGCTCCTGCTATTAAGGAAGAGGTAGAGAAACTACTTAATGTTGGTTTTATCTACTTAGTTCCCTTGAATGAATGGCTATCCAAGATTGTTCTTATGAATAATAAGCAAGGAACCATCTGTGTATGCATGGAATTTCATGACCAGAACAAAGCCTGTACTAAAGACAACTTCTCGACACATTTAATCGATCAGATTCTCGACGAGTGTGCGGGAAGCAAAGTGTTTTGTTTCATGGAAAAATTTTCAGGGTATAACGAGATTCAAATTAAACCCTAGGATCAACACAAGATGACATTTATTTTTCCTTGGGGTACTTTTTCATATTCGAAGATGCCTTTCAGCCTTAAAAACACCAGAGCAACCTTCCAATGAGATATGACCTTCGCATTCCACGATATTAAGCATATATTTGAATCTTATCTTGACGATCTTCCTGCTCACTCTCATAAGAGAGGGGATCACTTTAAGAACCTTCGGTTATTTTTTGAAAGATGTCATCATTATAGAATCTGGTTGAACTCTCATAAATGCATATTTTGCGTTAGGTTTGGATGTATTTTGGGATTTTTAGTCTTTGAGACTGAGATCATGGTAGATTCGTTAAAGGTTGAAGAAATACTTCGATTTCCTCCCCCACACACCATTCGACAACTTCAAGGTTTACAGGGGAAAGCTAAATGTTTACGTCATTTTATAGTAAATTATGCCAATATTACGAAGAGTTTCATGCATCTTTTGAAGAAGGACACCCCTTTTATCTAGGATGAGCTATCCCAGGAATCCTTCGATGATTTGAAGAAAACCTTGATATTGATGCCTCTGCTGAAGTCTCCTGACTACAGTAGGGATTACTTGATTTATGTCGTCGTGTCTGAGGAGACGATTGGTATGGTTTTGATTCATGAGGATGATGAGCTCCATGAGCATGTCATATACTATCTTAGTCAAAACTTAGTTGGTCCTGAGCTCAATTATTCTCATGTAGAAAAGCTAGCTTTGGGTGTCATTCATGCAGTCCAACAATTATGCCATTATATATTTCTTTGCAAGACTACTGTGGTTTTCGATGTCAATCCATTTCAATACGTCCTTACCAGGTGTATCATAGGGGAAAATAAAATAAATGGATTGTCATTTTACAAGAATTTGATCTCCATTTCGCTTCTGTGAAATCCAAGAAATCACTAGCCTTTGCATAGTTAATATATGACTTCCCATGATTAGATGAGGATGTTATCCATGTTAATTCATTCGCGGATGAACACATTTTCCTTGTCTCATAGTCCTACCCCTGATAAGGAGACATTGTTCTATATATTCAAACTTTGAATTTCCCTCAGCATCTCTCGTGAGATGATCGACAACGTGTATGATACCAAGCGAAGAATTGCATTATCATCGGTGAAACTTTCTATCATCGATGAATAGAAAATATCCTGCATCGTTGTTTAACTCACGAAGAGGTTGAGTCAGTTCTAAACGATTTCCACAGTGGGGATTTTGGTGGTCATCTATCCGGGCTTGCGACAACCCATAAAATTTTGTGAGCCGATTATTTCTGGCCATATATCTTTAAATATTGTTTCAAAGAGGTTAATAAGTGTCACCCCTGCTAGGTGTGTACTAGGAAAATGCACTCACATCCAACCCCTCTTCACCCAGTCATTACCGTTGGTCCCTTCACCAAGTGGGGGGTGGGCTTCATGGATTGCAACCCAACTTCGGCTGGGGGGGATCAACACATTATCGTGGACTTAGAATTATTTACTAAGTGGGCCAAGGCCATGCCTACAGTTAAATCCAATGGAAAGAGTGATTCCTTCTTCGTATTCAATCAAATTATTTCCAGGTTCGGTATCCCGAGTGAGATTGTCACTGATCATGGAAGTCACTTTCAGAACAAAATGATGAAAGAGATAGAATCCAAGATGAGGTTTAAGCATGGTCATTCTTCCCCTTAATATCCTCAGGAAAATGGACAGGTAGAAGCCATCATCAATTCTCTCAAGACCATTTTGCAGAAAACTGTCAGCCAAAGTAAATCTCACTAGCACATTATGTTATATCCCACACTCTGGGCATACGAACCTCGGTCAAGACTTCCACCGGATTTTCTCCTTTCCAATTAGTACATGATGTGGAGTCAATATTACCTATTGAATGTGAAATCCCTTCTCTTAGATTGGCAGTCACGCTCCTCCTTGACACTTCCGATCTCAAGCAATGCCTCGTACACCTAGAGAGTCTTGACGAGCAACGTCGAGATGCCTCTACAACTATCAAGGCTAATAAAATACATGTCAAGGTCCAATACGATAAGTGTGTCTGTCCTCGGTTGTATGTTGAGGGTGAACTAGTCCTTTTATATGATCAATCCAAAGAATGGTTGGGGCATTCAAGTTCAAACCCATGTGGCATGGTCCCTATATCGTGCGACATGTCTTAGAAAAATCAGCCCATGACTTAGAAGATTATGAAGGGAACATGTTGGCCGAGCCCAGGAATGGGCTCTACTTGAAAATATATTACATTTGACCCTCAATATTGGGTGTAACTCTTTGTATACTAATGTAATTTAGTGTATATATATTTTCCCTTTACTTTTTGTCTTCAGCTTGTTTATCAAGTTTTCCCTTGGTTGGTAGATGTCAACGGAGTCTTTGGTCTACTTAGGATTCACATATGGAGCTACTTGTCATACATGGAACTTGGCTTCTGCCTCTTGGGTGGTTTACTCACCCAAGGGTCTACTGGTGTCTTTAGGTGGTGTATGCCTGGGGCCGTCCATGAATAATCTAGCTGAATATAGTGTCGTTATAGAATTTTTGCGTGACACCATTTCACATGGTATTCGCTCTTTAGAGGTTCACTTGGATTCCCAGTTAGTAGTATGTCAGTTGAACAACAATTAGCACGTGTGCGATCCTACATTACTCTGACGATTCCTACGGGTACATATTTAAGAGCGATAGTTTGATTTTATTACTTATCATCACATACCTAGGAGTTCTAATTATGTATCCGATGTTTATGCTAATTTAGTGTTAGATTTGAATTTGTCACAAAACTAAACCAAAGAAAACAATCTCATCAATGTACACATTGTAATATAAGTAAATCCAAAGAACCCTGTTTTATAAATATTTCAAAAAATATGGTGTTTATAGTACAAGATTTTGGCCAACACCCTCAATACACATATACAACCAATAATAAAAAATCCATGACATCTACACCTGTGGCGTCGGATCTGTGTCACGATATCAAAATACAACATTTGTGAGACACTGAAAGAGTCACACCCAAGCTCTGGGAACACCAACCACTTATCATTGCATGGCCTCCAACAGATCCTCTACTTGAACCATCAGAATCCTATGTGTCAAACGAGACAGGTTTCCCTTCACATTTTGAAGGATTATCTCTACTTCTCCTCCCGCCGCCTCATCTCCTCGGTGCCTCCGACGATGTCGTGGAAGCCCGTCCAACCATTCTGGACCTACATCTACGTCACACAAGTGTCTAGTTAGTACTTAAGCATCATCCAAAAATATTTTTGTTTTACTATACAAAAATACAAAAAAATGAAATATTTAAAAACTTTGACACACCTATGTCCCCATAGGCGGTCCCTGGTGGCAATGGCATGTTAGGGTCCCCTCTGATGTAGCTCCCTGCATAGGGGTAGTCATCCAGAGCAATGACATGTCACCTCCACCAGTAAAACAAATCATCATTGTAGGGTGTGGGCACCCTACCCCCTTCCTGGTTGGATCGCGAGGTCCTCGAGGAATGATCTCGACTCTAGGTCCCAAACCTGAAACCCGCTTGAAGAAAAAGCTACACAAGATAGATGCAAACCCGAAGTTCCTCTTGTCACCATGTTTGCATTCTGTCAACTGGCTCTTCATATTAGCTAGTAGTGAGGTGCACCAATCATACACCATGGGTCTCAAACACTCTATAGAATAGAACACGAGTGGCCTCAATTCCTGGTGCAACAAAGCTGATCCTGTGATCCTAGTCAAAACGAGGACAACAATATTGAGGATGAGATTGTTTATCACTCGGATGGGGAGTTGGCTCCTAACCTTCTAGATCCCTGCTGTACAGTGAGCATCTATGTACTCTTCTATATTCATGCCTCTCCCATATCCCCGAGCTTTGAGTTTCACCACCTTACCCCGACGTGACAACCCAATCAAGAAATATATATCCTTGACTTCAATCCTCAATTGTTTCCCATCAAGGTTGACGCTCTCACTGTCTGGATCCTAGTAATCCATGAGAAACTAAAGCAACCTCACTTGGGACCTCATCTCGTTGAGTGCCCAAAATTTGTACAACCCACATATTTTCAAGGCTATTTGGGCCCCAAAATCTCTTTCCAAAACAACATCTAACTCCTGATGTTCCCTTTCCCTCCATTCTAGCACCATCCTTCCCGAGAAACATCATTTTTTGAGTTAGAAATCATCAAAAACCTTGTTTACGGACTTGTACGTGGGATGCAGCATTCACAGTCGTGTATAGGGTTGAGTACATGTAGTCTTTCTTTTACACAGTCACGTATAACCTCGCCTATACACAACCTGATGAGTGGTAGCCTACGTACACCTAAATATCTAATTTGCACCTTAATTAACTCAAATTTTGAAACCTAATAAAAAATGTAATCCACTAGAAAGGCAAAGGAGGGGAAGAGGAATTACCCAGTCCAGACGGTCTCTAACTCCATCACTCAACGTTCCCACAATCACTAGTTGAAGATTGGAGGTAATTTGGTCCAATATTCACTATTTGGGTAAAAAAGTCAAACAACATAGTAAAATTTGGTTTTTGTTAGTATTTATAGCAGTTTTTACCCACTTTATATATTTTCAGATCGTATTTTTGGCTAATGGACTAATACAATAGTGGATTGAGTTGGTTTTTGTAGTTTTCACCAAGGATTCTTGCAGTTTTTAGCATTATGTTGACCGTTCGTAACTACGGGAAAGTATTTTTGCTACCCAACATATAGGATAGGTATCCATTCCATCATGCACATTTGCATTGTCCTATAACTATCACTCATATTCCTTAGGTATGAATCCATTTTTTGCGACTCAGAACCTTCCATCTGCTACAAGATGTGTCACTATCAAATGGTAGAGACTTACCAAACATGGGTACGCTAATTAGATCCTCCGCTCCATTTGGTGCTCATGCCGAGATTTTTTTCGTAGGACCGGGAGTCTCTTATAGCTAATACATGACTTTATGTTGAGCCTAATTTCTCACTCATAAACATGCCGACCTATACCTAGAGGACTCCTAAGCGAGTTTTATTTAAGCTATTTTTCGACTCGTTTTCAAAAAGTGAAAAGATTGCCGAGTGAACTTGTCTCTTTCAAACTCGTAAATTGGATTAGAAAGGACGTCTATTTGGTACAAGTTTATCCATTTTTCACACCAAGTATACTAAGATTATGAAAAAGGACATTTTTTGGTGTCAAGTTGTGATTACATCTCATGCCCTTGCTTGCAGTATTGAGCCTATAACTGGTTCTCGCTTTGCGTTATAAACCATTTGCCTCAACATTTTTTCATCCTCAACCAAACAGAGCCTCATTTATATCCTTTGCAACTTGAAACCCTATACCCATGAGGGAACATTCCCCCGAGTGTCCATCTCCCACATGCACCTCCTTGCATTGAGCATAGATATGTTCCACTGCTGGAACTAGTTTTTCTTACTTGCGACACTCGTTTCCTCCTCTGTATCATTGCAGTCATTTGACTATGAAACAAAAAAAAATATGGGTGGGAAGGGAGTATTATCTTTTATTGGAAACAGTTATGTCACCTTTGAATAGATAACAAAGTTATTGAGTCCACTTGTCATCATAATTTTGGGTTTATCATGGCCTTAGGAAGCTGAGCTCGTTACAAAGTGTTTTCTCCACTAACTGGTTACTCTTCCAATCCCTATAGAGAATTTGATTGATGCCTCCTGCATCTCATGGTTTCATCATTGAGTCTATGTTGTCAGAGTCTTCCATATGTCTCATGCTCTTGTTCAAAGGATATCTATCAAATCATGTTGGCCATTCCTCATAACTCTTAACTTTGCATGCCGGCCATACCCTCAATTTGTCTCAGAATCACATGATGTTGTAGTCTTATTGTGCACCTTGTTCCTAATTTCCTCATTGGTAGGAAACCTTTAACCCAACAGTCAACATTTCATCATTGGTCATTGACTGGGTGGTTTCCCTTGTGTTCAATGACAAGACATCTATTCACACATTAGGATTCATGCAGTATCTTGGATTTCATTAGTTTTATTGGTGGTTTCCTCACCTTTGTCAACAATTTTCCTCATTGGTTGTTATTCATAGGGTCTTTTTCGTGTACCGCTTGCACTTGGCACACATGAAATACACACACGTTAGTTGGTTCGTGAGCATGTTCTTCGTCTGATTTCCTCCAAATCACGAAGCTCCTGCTTTGTACCTCGTGTTGAATGATGAGAGATGCCTTAATTCTCTCCTTTCAGCGGGTCTCCTTCCATCAAATTCATCTCATCTATTCTGGAAATGAGACCTAGAGTCCTATGAGTACCTTGAGGCTTGCAGTCATTAGTGGTAGGTTCTCTCGCCATCGATAGTTGGGAATACATCAATGTCTCCTGATTGATGGATTCTTCAAGTGTTCGACCCCAACTGATTTATTCACACTTGTAAGAATGCACTCGGTTCCTTGATACCTACAGTCATCATCGGTAGGTTGTCCCGAGTTTGTTAACAATATACCTCAATGACCAGTAATCAAAAGAATACTCATTGTGTTCAACCTCAACTCCTTTATTCACATGATGTAGACTTGCACCTTTGGCAGATTGTGTAGAGGAACTGAAGACATCAGTATGTGGCCGCAAATTTCCTGATATGTTGCTTCCTTTTCATTGGACCAATACCTATGTGACTTCAGTGATCATGGGAGATCATATTGTACTCCATTGTATACAGATATCTTCATATTGATTTTGAGACTGGTTCTACTGGGCCTTGTTCATGACTATGATATCCTTTGGCATGTAACCACATTTTTATTTTCCTATTCATGGCCACAGACAATTGTTTGGTATATTTTCATATTAATCTTCAACGTAATTCAAATTGGCAGCCATGTATGCAAAGTCAGTACAGATTGTAATGAGAAACTAGTTCTTCCAGCTTGTTCCCCATCACTCCACTTCTGGGTTTTTATAATGTATTTCGGACATCACAGATACTCCTCTGACCTCACACATTAGGGGGCATATGTTATAGCAATATTTTCCTCACCCTATGCAATCTTGCACATAAGGCCTTCTTCCATTTCCCCATGCAGATTTTTAATCCGTTTTTGCAAATCCCAGAGATAAAAATACAATTTTTCCACATATACACACCTTACCTACTATACAACATGTGTATATGCAGGTTGCACCATGTTGGCACAAGGTCATACCCAGGGTTCAACGTTTAACAACACACCAACAAAATCCCAACTACCGGCCCTTTTGACAACACCTGCGAAGCAGGCGAGGTCTGAACCGAGGTAGAAGCAGGGGGGGTTACAGGACGTAGATTTCTATAACCAATATGGGACACATATATGTGATATTAACACTTCGCAGAGTATTCTATTAATTCTTATAAGGTGACATGAATTAGTTTACTAACCCTATTAACTCCGCAGAACATAAATATAGATCGGTGCAGTAACAATTGACAATATACCCATAGCACTTAGCACGATAATTTATATCTAGCATTTATTTAAAGTAAGGCACTTAAGTAACAAAAAATCTATCTATCATTCATAATAATCAAAGCACTGATAGATTCATAACATAAATAACACAACACAAAGAAAACCAAAGACACAAGATATACGTGGTTCACCCCCAGTGTGGGGCTACGTCCACCAACCGCTTCACCTTTTTATTATTCGTCAATCTCTTACATTTAGTTACTTCTATGCACTAAGCCACATAGCCGATCTTCTCACCAGACATGAGATCTGCACACTGAGCACTCGATCCTCCTTCCAAAACTAGGTCAGGGCATAGAGCCAACCCTCTATTGAGCACAAATCCTTTACACACATACACTCCTTGGCACAAAGCTACGCAAACTAATTGCACTTAGCTACCAAAAATTCTACTTATACCATAGATTCTTACTTATTTATACTTTACAATCCCTTACAATAAGGCCTAAACATGGGAAAATCCCATGGGCCGACATCCCATAAACCCTTTACAAAAACCCTAGAGAACCCCTCAAAATCGGTGAGATCCGCGATGTCAGCTCTGCCTGGGCGCTCCATCTTCGACCAACGTGTCGAAGTCCAAAAGTAGGTACTGCGCGGACCAAATGAAAATCTTGTTGTACTTACTTCAATTCCTTTTTGATCCTTCCATATAGCTCCTCCTGCTTCTCTCCATATATCTACAAGATTTCCTCGGAAGCGTCCTCCATAGCTTTGCAGACCAGACTGATATCGTCCTCTGTGAGCGTGGCCTCCAACTGGGGATTATTAGCGCACATCTTCTTTCTTGCTGAAGGTTTGTTTGGAGAATACTTCCTCTTTTGCGGTATTACTGTTCTAGTAGGGGGGTCTTCAGGTAGTGTAGCTTCACCTCCTCCTTTCTCTTCTCCTGTATCCCCTCCTCCTTGTCCATCTGCTTCGCCTTCTCCTCCTCCTGGTGAGCTAAGCACATTATATTCATAAGCATTGTCCTCCTCATTGCTCTCTATATCCGATACTTCTTCCTTCTTTTTCTTCTTTTTCATCCCACTGGACTATCCGACATACTCAACCTGAGTGACTATGGGGCTTCCTATGGTGTCAGTGTCAGAGAGTTATACATCAATGACAGGTACAAGAAATTCCTTCCTCCACTCCTTTGTAATATGATCCATGTCTTCATCTGTCAGCTTGTAGTATTACTGTAATTCTTCCTTTTTCTCATCTTTGCACACAACGATGTAGATGAAATTTGGATCTGCGTGGAAATTTTCTATTGGTCATACTGGTGCAAGGTGCACGGTGTCATGTGTGGAAATGATTCAATGGAAACCTTCAACTACTGGTAGTATGCATGAAACACGACATTGGACTTCCAATGCTTCATCATGTCATTGGTGTACCACAAGGTGGAAAACCGATCAGCCAACGAATCTGAGGGTTCGATATCTGGGAAGGTGGCTCCTTCAGGCATTTTCCAAGTGAAAAATGTGATCAAAATGATCAACCAACTGTAATGGAGTTCATATCCCAAATCCTGGGCTTGGTGTCAATCCTTCTCTAGTTCATTGATGAGGTAGTTTGTGCATTTCATCTGCATGCCCTCCACACATTTTCCTGTGAGATCCACCACGAACATGATGACTTGTGTGGGGCAGTTCTTCATTACGATCTTGCCAACTATGAGTTGGAAAGTGAGGCACACTGGTCCATCCTGTATAGAGGCTACCTTGTAACCTCGCTTTCCTTTTTCGACTTCTCCATAAGCTTCCTTGATGCGTTGTGTCAGGGAATGGTCCGGGGCCTTCCTTGGATAAAACTGCTGATGGTCAGGTCCCTTCACGCTTAAGCTTGTAATCTAGTGGATCAACACCGGATCCACAGTAATCCTTCTGTCGAGCCATAGGTATCCACCATGATAGCATGATAGGAGAGGTTTAACGCAAGCGTTAACCTCCTAGTGGCAACCAAAATGCAGGATCTTCATCACATTCAACACGGTGGACTACACCAGCCCCTTAATCCATGGATGTGAGACGAGGTGAGGCTTCTTTCCAGTTGACTTCATCAAGTAGAGGTGGGTCGCTAACATAACGTAGTTCTTCCTATATCCTAAATTGAAGGCGTTGTTCTTCAGTAGCAGGATTTGTAATAACTGACTCCTGACTACTTTTATTCCTTTTAGAATGTACGTGGTGAACATGGTGTACTCATAATCTCAGGGAATGTTTTCACGGTTAACAACGCCAGCTGAAGGTGGGATATACTCGGGTAGGATCGATGATATCTTCTTCTCATTAGATAGATCTCTGCAGTGCTTACTTCCCTACTCGGTCACGGGGTTGACATGACCAGAATGATGCCCAGTGAAAGGGGAATCCTGCAATCCCCTAGTCGACAACACCTGGACACCTTCAGATATCGGTCAGTCGGGCATTATCTTCTTGAGGACTTCCTCAACCAAATTCTCGAATTTACTAGGTTCACCCGACATTCTAACTTTTAAACAAACAGGTCGGGGTAGACGAATAGACAGGCGAGCTAGACAAGAAGACATGTGGGGTTTAGTTTTAGATAACACAACTCGAAACTTGGAAATTTTTTTGTTTAGCTCATTCAATTGTCGGTAGAAAAAAGTAGTCCCGACGCAGCGTCTTACAAGTTAAATAAGTGGTGCATCGTAACAGATTTTTCCAACAGCTAGGAATGCTTCCATCAATGTGAATCTGTCCATTATGGCGCGGTCTCAATGTCCAAAAGTGGTCCATCAACCCATAAATTCATTTTCTAACCATTCTGGAGTGTCATTCTAATGGTCGAGGCATCTCCAACAGTCATATAATTTCGCTAGGTCGAAGTCCCATTCTACGCAGACCTTATGTTCCAGCGAACCTGCCTCCTACGAGGTTCCAGTCTGCGAAGTCTTCCATCTGTTCTCTGTAGCTTCTTGTAGCTTTTTCAACTTAGCCTTATTTGTATTGAGCTTCCTTTCCTTATTCCTTGTGATCTGAGTCTGTCTAACTGTTTCTGGAATCCTCTTTCCATTCTTATTCTTATCTTCCCCTAGCACAGTGGCTTCGCACTGTTGAGGTGCCCTCAAGGATTCTAAAGTTAACATCACTTTTCTTAATACTTCCTGAGTGGATATACTTATTTCTTGCATAGATAGGTTCTTCAAGCGTTCTTGCATTCTTTCAACTTTGATAGTTGATTCTCTGACTGTGTGTCCCTTCTGCATTGTTACTCTGTTTTGTTGCTTCGACTTATCCTTTCTTTCTTCTATTAGTTGATCTATTTTCTTAGCTATGAAATCCATTAGTTCTTTCTTTTTCTTTTCTGTAGCTTCTTCCTCTGCTTTTCTTTTGATCTGATCCTTCTCAATCCAATTCTTACCTAACAAAAGTGGGAAAGGGGAGTTGTCCCCAACAAACGTAATGATTTCAAATTCCTCTTCAGTCGATGTTCCATGAACAATAATAGGTACATTAGTAACTCGTCCACATAGGGTTATCATATTTCTTTTAAACCAGCCTATCCTTCCCAACGAAGGTATCACAGTAGGCTTTCCAAAAAAATTCCAAGTTCCTTCTGTCATAATATTTACTTGTGTTTCCTCATCCAAGACACAATTTATGTCAAAGTCTTATATTCTTTCACTTATGCACTGTTTTGCTTTCAGTATTTCTGGTAAAGTGACATCTTTATGAACATCCATTATTTATTTCAACTATAATAACATAGTATGAACTTCCTCTGACATTTTCTCTTTATAACTTTCTAACATGCTCTTAGTCTCTTGAATTTCTTCATAGTTTTCTTGTCTTATGTTCATCCTTTCAACTTTAGCAATCATCCTTGGATAATTCTCAACTTCATGACCAACAATCTTACAACAAATACAAATAGGACCTACCTCATGACATTCCTTAGAAAGATGTCTCAGTGTTCTACAGTCGATCCTCTTTTTCTCTTATATGTTCCCCAACCTTTTCTGTACTGTGCATCTCCTCTAGGTTCATAGTGTTGGACCTGCAATCTGCAAAATTCTTTTCTAGGTTCCTGCATCCACTTGTTAGTCCAAAAACTATTTCTATGCATAGGAATAACATAGCTTTCTTCATTTTCATTAAATTTACTCAAATCATCTCTTTCTTTCAACTGCGCCCTAGCCTTTAGACTAGACAAAATCTATTAAACATACCTCTTTCATGCTTTCAAAAAAAAAAATTCACTTATCTTTCTCTTGTCAAAGCACAAATCTTTACCTCTTTTAGGATCTTACCTCTTTTCTTCAGATCAAATGTCTTTCTTACCACAAAGATTCGCAAGTCAAGTAGAGTACTACACACTTCAGTAGTAGATCTATGCACAAAGCTTCTCTTTTTCTTTACTTAAGTTCCCAACAATCACAGTGTTGTAACAAATATTGAAATTTTGGCTTTCGGTCACTAAGGAGAATGAATGGAAGCATTGGCAGTCGAACGACCGCATACACTGAGCGTTTAGCCACATAGAGAAAAATCTCACGAGTCTGGGTTTTTTCCTATCGGGGATTTGGCTGACGTAGATATCTTAACAACTACAGCCCCGATCCACGAATTCACTAAAGTATTAAAGGATAAGCCGGGTCAAACAAAGATTAAGAAAGATTAACGTTAATAAATCTCATCACAATTTCACGATTCGGGATTTCTCGCGTCAAGTATTATCTAAGTCTCGACACTTAAATCCATGAAAGCTTAAAGATTAATTGCTAATCATGATTAATTAATACATTAAAACAAATGATTATCGTCTAATTAATCCCATCACGATTTCACGATTCCTTGCATGTCATAACTCTTGAAGGCCCGAAAGAGTGCAATGTAAAATCCAAAATCTATTTTGGGAATTTTTCCATCGGGGATTTGGCCGAAATGAAGATTTTAATAACCATTGCTTTGTTTCCTCGAATCCTGAAAACCCGAAATCAGGACTCTAGTCATATGCAAAACAACTTTAGAAAAACACAATTTTCTCAGCCGTGGAGAGGTCGTTTTTCACGTTCGAATAGTCGATAGACATATAAAAATCCTAAGATTTCCATTGGTGTCTTCATAATTTCATTTTGAGCTTGGTAAGGCAGTCAAAAGTTCCCCGCAAGATGAGGTTCGTTTTCAGAAATATGATGTTTTTACTATGCCGAGTCATCATTTTCAAATGAGGATTCTGAGCGACTGGAGTATCATTTTGAGAAACGGTTGGAGAATTTTGTGCCTAACACATCAGAGATCATTAGCCTCTTTCAATTTTCCTATAGGTGTCACATATTGGGATAATCAAATCCATCTCCGAGCCCTAATTTTCAGATTTCATATTTTCGTATTTTGACACATGTTTGTTAAATGCAGATTTGGAAAAAATGAAAAGGGGTCTCAGGGAACTAAGAGAGGTTTTTTCTCAGAATAAACAGATGCACAAAATCATATTTTATTTTATACACATCTATCTCTATTCGAGAGATATAGAGCCATAACCGCATCCCTAGTTTTCGACAGTTTGGCCCATTTTCTATGGCATAAAGTTTCAAGAATTGGTTGTAACTGTTGTTATCTTTTATATTAGAGAGGATTTCGACCTTAATACATATATGAGGCATATTTGTAAAAGAGGAAGAAAGGAGGAGTAGTACTCTGGGGCTGTAGCACTTGTTTTCATGTTTAATAAAAGAGTGCAGAGCATTTTTGATATATATAAGAGATTCTTGTGATTTTGTTTGCAGAGAATGTATTATTGTTTCGTTTTCACATCATTTCACTTGGTTTTATTTCCATTTTCTTCCCTATTTGTAACTATGTTTGTAATGGAATTCATCCGTTTGTTAGATGCTTTGTTGATGGACATGTTATAGGTTGTTTCTTGTAGAGATATGAAGGTTCAGAATTCATCCTTGCTAGATGTTCTGTCCCAACTATCTCTTTCCACTGATTTATGCTTGGAATTCACTCATTGCTAAGTGATCCTTTCGTTTTGATATGTTTTCTCTTTATTCTGCTGCCATACTTTTTATAAATCCTTCCCTCTGTAATCAGCTTCTATCTCGCCTCTTCTCCATGGATTTCCATTGCTAAAACACTCTTATTACTTTCTTGATCATTTGACTCCATGCCCAATGGACTTCTTTCTCGTCCAACCCATCAACCCCAAAAACCCAAAACTTTCTATTACCCACAGATCTTCCCACTCTTAAGCTTATTGAATATCCTATTGTGACATATTTTCGAGAGATCCCTCTCGCGTTGGAAGGGGCAGTTTCCAATCAAAAGTGGTTTGTGGTTATCTCAGAATTTACTTGCATGCAACCCAAGTCAATTCCGAGTGACAAAATTTATTTCATTTAAAATGTGCTAAGGCTTGGCTCTATTACAACCTAGAACCAACTCTTGCGACAACATTTTCTGGCGCCGTTGCCGGGGACGGAGGAAAGAAGTTATCTTCCCTGGGATATGACAAAAAGTTCAGATCTATTTCTTGATGGTGAACAAGGGATAAGAATTCAATTGGCTGTGATCATTCACCTGGAGAATCCTTGGTTCAAAGAATCTACATGATTCACTGGCGACTACACTGGTCTCAAAATGTCGGATTCGTTCGCCGCTCAGATTGCTGCAAGGTTTGCTCCTCTGGACTTTGCAAATGTTTATGGTTTTCCAAACACTGTTCTAGACATTAAAGATGGGAAGATGTCCTTCCTAAATTTGGAGAATATGCGGACGAAAATCCCGCCCAACACTTGTTTGAATTCCACAAGCTCATGGATGAATTAAATATACATCATGAAGATTTCCTTATGAAACTGTTTATGTTTTCGTTGGAAAGAGATGCTAGACTCTGGTATAAATATTTACCTCATTCCAATATTCCTTCATTGAAAGATTTTCACATACTTTTTCATCAGCATTGTAAAAGAATCTATTCAGCTGAAATACTTTTTGAAGATTGTTGTAATATAAAATTCATTAGACAAACAAATCAAACGCATCTTCTTGAAGAGGAGGAAGGAATATCAAAAATTTCTCAAGCCGATGAAGATAATCATTATGAAGAAGAGTTGGCTGATAAAAATGTAGGATATGATATCTCTTGTGATCACATTCAAGAAGAAGATATTCAACATCATGGTCAACATGCAGAAGAGAAAGAAAACAATAGTTGCTTGATCCAGAAATTACATAGACCACCTCCTCCTTTAACAGAAGATGAGATAGATCTTCTCCTGAAAAATCATGTTGCAACCCCTGCTTACATAGATCTGTAGCATTCACATAGTCCTGAACATGTGAGTGAAACTTCTTCTATTACTAAAAATGAAAATCTAAGTTTAAATCATGACAGACATGGAACTTTAGAGGAAGTTAGTAAACCAATTTATGATGATGATTTCTGGCCAGAGGATCATCTTGTAGACACTATTTTGTGTCATGAAGAAGATAGGGTTGTCATGTTTAATAACCTTGAAGAATGTTTGTTGTTCAAAGATGCTTTAGACTATGATTTGGAGGAGTGTGGATCTGAGATAGATAGCTTCACAGTTGATATTCCTAGCATTTGTCTGACCGATGACACTCCTGGGTTATCTGATGAACCTGTTTATGATGAATATCCAGAAGAACAAGAAGAGAAGATTTATTTTTCATCACACACAATAATTTACAACAGTCCTCCTTTGTTTGATGAATGTGATGAAAGTGTTTCTAAAGATGATGAGCAACAAGAAACTTTGGTCCAATAGGAAAGAAATCAACAACATCATGAAAAAGATCATCCTATGTATGACAACTACCAAGAACATCTTTGGAAAATAGGTGAAGGACATAAGGAGGGGTTACTGAAACAATTGATCTCTCCTCCTTGTTTAGCAACCATTGAGCAACAGACCAGTAAGTTTCAATGTGACATTTTTGCACTAGTGGAAGAAAAAATCAGCAGTGGACAAAGTGCGCAAAAACATTTCAGACAGCTTGCCGAACAGGAGGAAGTACGGATTAATTGTGAAAGTGGTATATCTCTTCCCTTTTACGATCCAGTAGAAGTTTATATGGAGTCAAAATGGGGGATTGAATTTTTTATTTCCAACTTTTTGAAGTTTGAATTTCAAAACTGTAAGTACTTGCTCCCAGGGCATGTTTTGAAATTTGCATCTGCTCCTGTCATCCTTTTGCTCAAAGATGGAAGTATAATTAAGTTTTTTAGTCGGATACTCGCTTGGTTGATTTGGAAGTTTTCTTATAATTGAACAAAGCAGTGATATTGGTTAGAGTAGGTGATGTATATAAATAAGCTTGACTTTGAGCACTAGAGTACAACAGATTTTTTCAATATGTTTCTGGTTTAGTTTGGAATCCAGTATGGTTTTGTTTAAAGTATTACGACTCCATAGCCCAATGAATGCCTAGGCGGTTTTTTGTTTCGGAAAGGTGCAAGTAAAATGACAGAGTTCAGAGTTTGATAAGGATGATTTCAGGTCGCCCAATGGATGAAGGCACGTGGTCTAGTGTTCTTGGCACTTTGCAGGAAAGCACCATCCCTAGATGGAGCCTCTGTTGTAACAAATATTGAAATTTTGGCTTTCGGTCACTTAGGAGAATGAATGGAAGCATTGGCAATGGAATGACCGCATACACCGAGCATTCAACCACATGGATAAAAAGCTCATGAGTCTGGGTTTTTTGCTGTCGGGGATTTAGCCGACGTAGATATCTTAACAACTACAACCCCGATCCCCGAATTCACTAAAGGAAGTCCCAACACTTAAATTCATGAAAGGTTAAATATTAATTTCTAATCGTGATTAATAAAGAGATTAAAACAAATGATTATCGTCTAATTAATCCCATCGTGATTTCACGATTCAGGACTCCTTGCATGTCATAAATCTTGAGGACATGATACCCGAAACCCGAAGGCCCGAAAGAGTGCAATGTAAAAGCCAAAATCTATTTCGGGGATTTTTCCATCATGGATTTGGTCAACATGAAGATTTTAATAACCACTGCTTCGTTTCCCCGAATCCCAAAAACTCGAAATCGGGGCTCCAGTCATATGCAAAACGACTTTAGAAAAACACAATTTTCTCAACCGTGGAGAGGTCGTTTCTCGTTCGAATAGTCGATCGACATCTAAAAATCCTAAGATGTCCAGTGGTGTCTTCATAATTTCATTTTGATCTTGGTAAGGCAGTAAAAAGTCCCCCGCAACATGAGGTTCATTTTCAAAAATATGATGTTTTTACTATGCTGAGTCATCATTTTCAAATGAGGCTTTTGAGCGACTGGAGTATCATTTTGAGAAACGATTGGAGAATTTTGTGCCTAACACATCAGATATCATTAGAATCTTTCATTTTTCCTACAGGTGTCACAGATTGGGATAATCAAATCCATCTCCGAGCACTAATTTTCAGATTTCATATTTTCCTATTTTGACACATGTTTGTTAAATGCAGATTTGGGAAAAATGAAAAGGGGTCTTAGGGAACTGAGAGAGGTTTTTTATTAGAATAAATAAATGCATAAAAGCCTCTTTCATTTTATACACATCTGTCTCTATTCGAGAGATACAGATCCATAACCGCAACCCTAGTTTTCGACAATTTGGCCCATTTTCTATGGCAGAAAGTTTCAAGAATTGGTTGCAACTGTTGTTATCTTTTAGATTAGAGAGGATTTCGACCTCAATACATATATGAGGCATATTTGTAAAAGAGGAAGAAAGGAGGAGTAGTACTCTGGGGCTGTAGCACTTGTTTTCATGTTTAATAAAAGAGTGTAGAGTATTTTCGATCTATATCATAGATTCTTGTGATTTTGTTTGCAGAGAATGTATTATTGTTTCATTTTCACATCATTTCACTTGGTTTTATTTCCATTTGCTTCCCTATTTGTAGCTCTATTTGTAATGGAATTCATCCGTTTGTTAGATTCTCTGTTGCTGGACAGGTTATAGGTTGTTTCTTGCAGAGATATGAAGGTTCATAATTCATCCTTGCTAGATGTTCTGTCCCAAATATCTCTTTCCACTGATTTATGCTTGGAATTCACTCATTGCTAAGTGCTCCTTTCATTTTGATATGTTTTCTCTTTATTCTGCAGCCATACCTTTTATAAATCCTTCCCTTTATAATCAGCTTCTATCTCGCCTCTTCTCCTCTGATTTCCATTACCGAAACACTCTTATTACTTTCTTGATAATTTGACTGCATGCCCAAAGGACTACTTTCCGGTCCAACCCATTAACCCTAAAAGCCCAAAAATTTCTGTTACCCACAGATCTACCCACTATTAAGCTTATTGAATATCCTATTGTGACATATTTTCGAGAGATCCCTCTCGGGTTGGAAGGGGTAGTTTCCAATCAAAAGTGGTTCATGGTTATCTCGGAATTTACTTGCATGCAACCCAAGTCAAGTCCGAGTGACAAAATTTATTTCATTTAAAATGTTCTAAGGCTTGGCTCTATTACAGCCTAGAACCAACTCTTGCAACAACACACAGTTTCAGGTCCCGACAACAGAACCATTTGTTGGCACAGGGGTAGACCCAGGGTTCAACGCTTAACAACGCACCAACAAAACCTCGAATACTGGCCCTTTCGGCAACACCTGCGAAGCAGGTGATGTGTCACCCGAGTTAGAAGCAGGGGGGTTTACAGGACGCAGGTGTTTGTAACCAAGCTAGGACACAGATATGTGATAATAACACTTCTTAGAGTATTATATTAACACTTATAAGGTGACATGCATTAGTTTACTAACCCTATTAACTCCGTTGAACATAAATATAGATCGACACAGTAACAATTGACAATATACCCAGAGCACTTAACATGATAAGTTAGATCTAACATTCATTTACAGTAAGGAACTTAAGAAAAAACAAATCCATCTATCATTCAGAATAATCAAAGGACTGACAGATTCATTACATAAATAACACAACACAAAGCAAACCAAAGACACAAGATATACGTGGTTCACCCTCACTGTGGGGATAAGTCCACCAACCGCTTCACCTCTTTATTATTCGTCAATCTCTTACATTCAGTTACTCCTGTGCACTAAGCCATAGATTCGAGCTTCACACCAGATAGGAGATCTGTGCACTGAGCACTAGATCCTCCTTCCAAAACTAGGTCAGTACATAGAGCCAACCTTCTATTGAGCACAAATCCTTTACACACATACATTCCTTAGCACAAAGTACACAAACTACTTGCACTTAGCTACCAAAACTTCTACTTCTACCATACATTCTTAATTATTTATACTTTTACAATCCCTTAAAATAAGGCCTAAACCTAGGAAAATCCCATGGGTCGACATCCCATAAACCCTAAAGAACCCCTCAAAATCGGTTAGATCCACGATCTCAGCTCTGCTTGGGTGATCCATCTTCGAAAAACATGTCGAAGTCCAAAAGTGGTCCAAATTTGACCAAGGTTTCCTCAAAACTTGGTCGAGGGCCAACACACCATTACAACCCGTGTACATCGGGAAATGTGACCAGAAATGAAAAATGGTGTCGGGTTTCCATGTCACGAGATGATATCAATGATCCTTGGCCTTCCATATACTGGAAACTTCTGACTCATCCCTTCAGTTCCACATGAAGGCCATAAATGGGCCAATTCCAAGCTATGGAAAAGAGGAGAAAGAATTCAACTTTGAGAGCAAAGTTAATATGGAGGAATTATTCACTTCATATTGAGTCTGCATCTCTTTATCCTTAAAGTCTGAACACAATGTTCATCCCCCAAGATCTTCCCTTATTGAGTGAGAACTCCATTGTCTCTCTTACATAAGCTTTCCTTTGGTGGAGGATTAAAGTGGTGGAGGCCTAGCTGGAAGGAACTTAGTTTCTCGGTTCCTAACTGTGCCGACACGAAAGTTTATATCTTATTCACTTCTTCTTATCATATCTTAATATAAATACTCTTTTCTCGTCTAATTGATATCTTGCAAATACTTGAATTATTATTCCATGGGAGTATTTTTTATGAATGTTAATGGATTATGCTATTGAATGTGCTAACATCATATATTATCACCATATGCTTGTTTTTTTTGGTTGTTGAGGACTAGTTGCAGGTGTATTTCTTTGGGTTAAGTGCTCAACGGTGGATTTCATCGAACGTCTGGATGAGGGAGGGATTTTATATTGTCTTGTTAGCATATTTTTTTATATAGCATACTTGAGAATATAGTTGATTTCTGTAGTCATTTCCTTCTGTTGTGGTTTACCCCTAGCCATAGAGAGATTTTCCTCATAACAACAGGAGTAAAATACCACCTAGTCTAGTCTCTCAGGCAATTATGGGAGTGAAATTTCACCTAGATGAGTTAACTAGTCTATCAGTCTTCAGTTAACTGACTGAAACATAGTGAAGTGAGGAGGAGATCATGGAATCATGGGTAATGCTCTAGTCTATTGATGATTCCAAGGACAATGTGCATTATTTGGTGATGATACTAATGTTTCATGGTGATAATCCCAATGTAGCATCTAGACTCCACTCAACTGATCAAACTGTAGTAAAAATTGAAGAGAATATTCTCCCTCGAGGAATATTCTTCCTAAAATATAGGAGACTGAATAATGACCAATAAACATAGGAAAAACCTTAGGAAAAATAAATCGTAGGTTTGTGTGAAGTAACTCCAACATTTGGAAAGGATGAAGGAAAGATTAAAAGGGAGAGCACATTGCATAAGTGCTATCGGGATTGAAATCCCCTCATTAAACTCCACATGAATTAAGGAAGAATCATGTTCGTTGATGTAGTTCTCAGGACAATCCTGGACTGTCAGATCACGTAAAAGTCAGAGCCTACACATAAGAATCCCTTGTGAAGGATCATGGAATCCTAATCGTCCATTCAAAGTTCAGGAGTACTCACAACTATTTGATCAGTATCCTAATCGTTAGATAGAACCAAGTAGAAGGAAAGGATAAGAGAACCACATAAGAAACAAATTATTGAAACCTCCAAAGTCGTGAAGTGAACGTCGACCGTCAGATCTCGTGGAGAAAATTTGGGTCAGTTTTGGACCATTGGATCAAGTAGCAGACAAAAGAGCTTTGACGAACAATGGAGACAAGGAAGGATCACTAAGTCATTAAATCCTTCCAGTGGTTAGATCAAGGAGGTATTTCAGGTCAATTCTCAACCATTCGATCAAGTTTAGTGGAAGGACATGGTAAGCCACAATATCCTAGAGTAACCGAACTCATGCATACCTTCGATCTAATATCCCTACGGGTGAACTCTCAACCATTGGATCAAGTAGTCAACTCTGGCATTGACCACTCCGACGAAAATAAGTCTGAATCATGTATTAATACCCGAAGGCCGAAGCCCCAAAGTAATGAACTCACATCGACCATTGAATCAAAGGAAGAGATGGAAAATCTCGCTGACCGTTGATCGACATAAGGTGCAAGGATACGATAAGAGGGGATAAAGGCACGAAGTCTCAGAGTAAACAAAGGTCATTGAATCGTTGATCTAATTCAGGAGCATTCTCGATAGTTGATCAAACATCATGGAATAATAGAGTAAGAACGAGGTGTTAACCGACATCAAGCAGTCATTGTCGTTTTATGACTTATTTGGTAGGTAAACCTCTAGAGGAATTGAACTACATCAGAGTTCTAGTAACCCGAAGTCCTAGAGTCACAAATCTCTGAAGTTCTGGAGTAGATGAAAACCGTCCACCTCAACTGAATATTAAGTCAGAGTCATCGATCATCTAAAAGACAAAGTTCAATGAATGCACAAGGATTAGACTAGATCGTCAATATACGAACTTCGAGAGTAACACTATCCATTGGATTAGCCATCATGAGATGTAACCACTCTAGAAGGTAACAACTCCGGAAGAATAAAAGGATTGCAAAGGTTGAAATCCCGAAGGTTGAAGTACCAGAGAACCTGGATCCAACACTGGTCACGTGATAAGGTAAAGAATGTAATAAGGAGCATAAAGGGGCTAGAAGTAAATAATCCCTTGGACATTTGAATATGGTCTCATGTAGAAGAATAAGGCAATAAGGAGAAAAACGCTAAGAAAACAATGTTTGAAATAGCTAAGCCCGTGGTTTTAATCCCACGGTCACAAATGGAAGTGGGTTGAAGAAAGAGCCTTTGCAGAATTTGATTTATGTGAATAGTTAGGGTCCTGTGAAGTAATTTCATGAGATTAACACTATAACAGTACAAGAGAGCTAGTAAAATCTTGAATATGATCTATTGAAGAACTAGGGATGCAACAGAAGCATGAGAACATTATAAGGAGTCGATCCATACCTGTGATCAACTCATGTGGATGAAATTTGAATCAAGATTAATCTTATAATTAATTGATAAACTTACACGATAAATTAATGAATAAAAGGAGAATATTATCTATGTTAAATTAAATGAAGAGATGCAATGGTTCATGTCAAAAGACACAATGGTTCAATCCTATACCTATTGAAATACTATATAAACCAGAAGTGGTGGTGAATCTTAGAGTGTCTTGGTGGATTATATATATATATATATTGGATTGAATGAAAGTTCATTCTATCAGGTTGGTGCATGTTTACACGCTCAGTCTTGTTGTGAGGGTTGGATTCCTCACACCTCAATTGGATCTGAGATAAACAAGATGGGTGGACCTATTATGAGGGTTGGATTCCTCATTTCTAAGTTGGATCTGAGAACTACAAGATGGGTCTTGTATCATAGAGTTGGATCTCTCATATTCAATTGAAGTTGAAGATATTGAAAGATTGATTTTATTTGTATTCATTCAAGTTAAATAATAAAAGAAATATATTTTATCTACTTCATACATTTGGTTTTATACATGTTTATTAATTATTAATTGAGATGCATATATCTTATTCAGTTAATTCAGTTAATCTATGAGAGTGTTGAAAGTAGTCAAAGTTTCAGACACTGATTCACCCCCCCCTCTCAATGTCAAGTGTATATTTCAACAATTGGTATCAGAGCAGGTTCCTTCAACATAGTTTAAACACTAGAAGGTAGATTCTAAATAAATGGGTGGAAAAATGGCTCTCTACACAAATGAAGTCCCCTTATTTGATGGAACAAACTACTCTTCGTGGAGGGAAGGAATGAAATGGTATCTAAAGTCAAGAGGATCTGGTGTTTGGGATTCAGTAGTATCTCGACCTTGGTACTCAAATACCTCAAAGAACAAATCCAAAACTGCAAAAGAAGAAAAGAAAAATAATTCAATAGAATTAAAGGAAATCCAGAATGGATTGTCAGACCAAGTCAAAGAAAAGATGGCACACTGCACCTCTGCTAAAGTGTTATCCACATTTTTGGTTATTGAGATGATATTATGATTATGTCATGATGATGGAAGATCAAACTCTTTATTAAGGACTTTTTCCTGAAGAAGGTTACACTTGTCATTTTCTCAAAAATCATATTTTGAAAATAGTCCGCAGGCTGCATATATACTCACCTGCGA